>QRFJ01000481.1:0-50759 GCA_006176705.1 Cocos nucifera | reverse complement strand
TATGTGAATGCGGCCCTGCGGGCACGCGTGCTTCCATGTGGCACTCTTTTTCTGGGGCGTGGTCTACCTGGACCAGTGCCTATGGACCCTTAAGATGTTTATAGGTATTTTATCATGGTCTATGTGGGCGGAGATGCAAAATTTCCATGACCAGTGGCCAAGAAGGGAGCGTTGTTGTGATCTAATACTAGGGATGTTTTTGACATTGGATCAGATTGTGGATTCTATTTAGGATCAGACTAATGCCTTTAAAAGGCTTGGAGTAGTCCGTAAACTATATGTGGCTTGGTAGTGGCTTAGACAGGATCTAAAATATGATAAAAATAAATCAAAAAGGTGCCTATGGATAGTAGGAGCAGAAGCTTCAGGTAGACAGCTAGGCAGCGGATTGCAGTCGTTTCAGGAGATCTCCAAGAGAGAGTTTGTTAAAAGTAACTTCTTGTTGAGAGGAGTTGTATATGTAAGTTAAAAGTGGGTAATTTCTTCTTGTATCTCTTCTTTTTCATAGTGAAAGTTTTGCATGCCTGTGAAGGCGAGCCTTTGGGCTGATCCACGTACTTGGTTATGTTCTTCTTTTATTTTTTCTTCTTTCTTTTGCCATAATATCCTGATACAAGATCTTTAACAAGTGGTATCAAAGTGTGCTGATACCCCAATAAAAATAGGAACTGCAAAAAGGTAGCATAAATTACCTTAAACTACTATATATGAGCTTGTAAAAGAAACCAATTGACATAACTGCATCCAAGTACGGTAAAGAAACATGGAGCTTTGCTTAGCTAAATGGAAGATCACTTACAATGAAAATGATTAATCTCTTAGATGATTTTGAAAAAGTCAATAAGGTCTCTATGCATCCAAGAGACAAAGGAAAAAAAATAAAAAAGAAAGAAACTCCACTAGGTACCACTATCTTACCTTATCCACGGTAGGTCGCTCTTCAAAACAAGGAGAGAGAGCATAATAGATTTACTGGCAATGTTTTTATCTCATGTGGAGATTTAAGCACTTCCATGATGTCATATCCTAAAACTGGATAACAAACCATAAATAAAGCATCAAATGCATATAATACTTGTAGTAAGTAATAGTAACAAAAGACCACCTTGATGCTAACAAACCACTCATTATCATTTTTGCAATCTCGTCATCCTTGAATGACTCCACCTCCATGACATGGCACCTTTAATAATCAATCAACAAAAGAAAATCTCTCTGCATGACCAATCTAACAACAACTATACTCCTAAATTTCATGGGTTAATTTTAAATTAAATAAAGAAAAAAAAAATTACAATATGGCAGGCCAGTAAACAAGTGACATTCTAGCTATTAGTATAAATTCAACCATCATGGAAGAAGAATATGATAGAGATTTTCCACCGATGTTTCAAGGAATCAAGTCAATGAATTAGCAAACACTGATTTTTCTACTGGATAGATACATGTGTATGCCTCAGACCTATAAAATATTTATTTGTCAGTATGTGATTTTGGTCAGATGCATAAAATTACTTGAAAATAAAAAATAAATATAGAGACTAAATATGCACACCAATGGCATGTCCACATCTAACCATACAACACTCCTGCCATATCTGAACCAAGTAGACCAATAAATTAACAAGCATCTAAAGATCATATGGACTAGCACACACTACAACATTGGTCCATTTAGGCTGATCATGAGTTGGACCATGATGTTTGTATAAGATTTAGGGTTCTTGAAAATATATTTGATTTGATGAATTAGGATCCTTAGTCTTACGAGGATGTCAGGACTTAAATGAGGAAGTATGTGACGATTCATGAGGACATGTGTTTAATTTCATTTGACTATAAATTGAATAGATGTTGGTTACTTATATAGGGTTAAGGAATTTAAATAATATTTTCTGGCTAGCCCTTTTAGGTGAGGTCCTAAGCCGTTATAAATAATATCAGAGCCGATCCAATCCGCAATCCATGCAGGCTAAGGGGCACTGCAGCATAGGCCCAATCAGGCTGTCAATGGGCTAATGGTAGTGTTTGTGATTAGATTTGTGGTACTTGAGATAAATTTGAATTAATTGATTTGGATCCTTAGTCTGTGTAAGGATGCCAGGACTTAAATGTAGCAATATGTGAGGGCCCATCCAAGCATGTGGTTCTGTCCACATTAGCTATGCATAGGGATGGCAATAAGTTGGGCCTAGCTAGGTTGGATCGGAAAATACCTATACCCGCCCCACAATTAAAAATCTCATTACCCACATCACCTCATACCCATCTAAGGTCAAGTCGGATTAGGTCAAGTAGTGGTGCGGGCGGGTCAGATAGAATAAAACGGGTTGGATCGGACCGGATAAGAAACTCATCAAGGAAACATCATAAATTGTAAATTTGAATGTGGGGATTTAGATTAAGACTATATTGGGTGGGGTTCGAGATGAGGCATATCATTATTTGTATCCGACTCAAACTTGCTTCAGGAAATTTTATCTAGAACCACACTTGCCTCATTTTTAATTGAATCAAATAAAACCATTTGCATTTAGATCAGGTCAGATCGGCTATCAGATGGGTTAGCTACAATTGCCATCCCTGGCTATGTAATGGGTGGATCTTGAGTATTTATACAAATCAAGAAACCTAAATATATCTCTTTCAGCTAGCCTTTTTGGATGAGATTTTGGATTGTTATAGTTTTTAATTAGCACACCAAAAATAATAAGTGGAAAATAAATATTAAAATTCATAAAGCTAAACAAATGAGATGCACTTGATGGAAAAATAGGAACACCACTTTTGTGAGCTTGTGTGAAAGCTTCTTCTCCCATGGATCCCAGTGAACCTTTAGCATCAAGGGAGAAGAAATTTTTTTTTAGAAGAAAAAGAAATACAAAGATTAAAAGTGAAGGAGACCAGCACCCTTTTTGAGAATGAGATAAATCGACTGATCCCAAAATATAGTGCAAACTTAACCATAAAATTTCAATCAAAAATTGATACATAGAATACACGATGACTTACACCAAACTCAAAGAAGAATAGAACTCATCAGTTCTTTAATAATTAAAACACATTCTGGACTTAATTACTAAATTTCAACAAGATTTCATGAAGACTTAGGATCAAAACTAAAGTCAAGAAGAATCAGAATAGATTACTTCCCCAATTTTGCCAAACCTACAAGCATTTCTATATGTATGACTTAAAATTGGCTACCATGTCAAACAGAGGTATTGTTGTTAGTTTTAAAAGTTTAAAATATTAAATATGTCCACTTAATTAACTCTTTTCTCTACTTATTTATTATTGGAATTGACTTAAATTATCTAATCTAACATGGATGGGGCTCCACCACACTTAAGCCTACTCAATTCACACCCATGCATGGTGAGTACCTAGAACTTAGACTCTCATTTGGTTCATAAAAAGAAGAGAGGGGGAAAGTATGTGTCAATGAAAAAAAGGAGGAATCCTTCTTTTTGGTTAGAGTTTTCAAAGGAGAAAGATCGGAAAGTGTTATTCCCATGAAATAAGTTTTAATATGTCATGGGAAAGAAAATTTTTGGCTTTCCCAAGAAAAGGAATTAGGATCTTTTTTATCCAAAAGTAACCTTAAAGCCTAGGATAAGATATTTTCTTTATTACGAATATATAGGTATTTTATATAGCTTTCTCAGGAAGTAAATACTCAACCAAATATAAGTCACTCCAAAATATGCTACTTTCCCATGGTAACAAAACATGCCAAAACCATTCTTCTAGGTATCATATTTTTAAAAATCAAATTTATAGGAAAAAACATTCCAATAAGAAAAAATTCTTCCCATGAACCAAATGGAGCTAGGAGCTTTGTTTGATAAGGGAACCCAAAAGTTTATTACCAAACCAAGCCCATAGACTCATTATATAAAGGACCCATCCTTTTCTATCAAAGACACATCCCTCTCTTCTCTAGGGCTCCACCTATTTGAGGTATGGGTTTTTTTTCTTTTCAAATTTTTTTTATTGATGATAGAAATCTTTGATATCTTTTTTTTAATTCTATTGTATTTTATGAAAACACATGCAATATTATACATATTTATGGGATTCTAGAGCTGAAGATCTGATGATTAAATATAAGCCATCAATTACTAATTACTAATTCTCATGAATGAGACATACTAAAGTTACTAGATATTTTCACTTCAAATACAATCCAACAAAGTATTCCTTTCCCCATTCTGAAGCATCCAACTCAAGATACATTAGTATGGTATCAAACTGGTTCAGAGAAATTGAAGGCTCAAGACGTATATAGAGATCTTTTTGCTACTTTTGAGGAGAATATTGACACAAGTAGAACCTTTTCTACTATTTGGAAGGTAATTGTCTCAACTCTTTTTGTAATAACCAAGACTTTTGGGCCTTTGGACCTGGCCTAGATTCAAAAGAGCCAAATACCCCTATGTGTCACATGCGGAGGAGAGAGGAAGAAGACTCCTAACCAGAGTCTTCTTCTCCTCCGATTTCAATGTGATCAGGGTGGAGAAGAGTCCGAGGAAGCATGGGAGAGCTCCTCTATACACTACTAACTACTATCGTAGCCTAAAAAATCGCTGCTATAGGTTATGATAGTGGTTATACAACCGCTACCACTATAGCCATCGCCGTAGGTGTATGACAGTAGTTGTTACAGCGGTTATAAAAATTAATGCCATAGACTACCTATTGCAGTGGTTTTTGAACCGCTGCCATATCTTGACCTATGGCAATGGTTATGTAACCGCTGCCATATCTTGACCTATGGCAGCAGTTACATAACCGTAGCTATAGAGTCTATGGCAGCGATTGTTGAACCACTGCGATAGGTTCTACGGCAGCGGTTGATACATGCCTACAATAGTGGTTGACATATGCCTATGACAGCGATTGTAAAACCACTACCGTATCATTTAAATAATTAAAAAATATAAAATTTTTAATTTTTTATATATTTTATCTGATAAATGCCAACATATTTCTTAAAGTTGTGAAGGCACCTCCAAAATCGCGCTGAGCATCAACCCATGTCTCTCATGATATCCTCCAGATGAGATGCATGCTTCTCACCCGATCTGCCCACGTTGCCAGGCATGATCTGCCCATGCCAATGCCTCATCAAGCTCCTTCCGACTAATGACATCAGAAGCTGTGAAGAGATGCTCGCCTCAGACCAATAGCTGATCGACGTATGTTCGGGCTGCATTAAATCCTCTCAAAGTACTCAAGCTCCAAGACTTGAGATAGATGGTCATGGAGGCCAGAGGTATCCGAGCCCTCGCTCGCGAGCATATCTAATTGATCCCTATAATTATAAATTTAAATAATATTTTATAAAAAATGCTATAATATAATAATATATACTAATATATTTAATACTTACAAAAATCCTTTCGATTCGATGTTCATCGATCTGCTCTTCTTATCCGTACGGTGGATCAGAAGATCTCGCTACGGTGGATATCACTCCATCTTCATCAGCTAAATAATGGATCAGTTTATCAGAAAAAATAAAAAAATATTAATTTAATTTATCTTAGTAAGATTTAGAATTTAATACCTTTCTATGCATACGACTGGTCATAGACCTCACGATCGAGAGTGTGCGTTACTCCTAGGCTATCCGATTCTTCTAATTCTGACGAAAGGTAGCCTAACAAGTATGCAAATAAATAATAATATATTTAAAAAATATTTAAATATAACTTTAAGTATATTAAAAAATTTAAAAATTAATAATTTTATCTTGAACTCCTAGCTCCTTTAATGTGTAACCATCCTCTCCCACTGACTCTGGGAGGACAGTCCTGTATCCAAGGAACAAGCTCCTTCAGAGTGTCTCGTTGATACTCGAGCCATCCTCTATGGAGGCTTGATCTTGTAGCCCCAATATAATTTTGATCTTCTTCAGTCGGACATCTCGCCCTCTTATGATCAGAAAAGTCATACCTTTTTTGCACAAAATTATCAAAAATCAGTTACAAAAATTATTCTAATCAAATATAGTATAAATAGATAAAATGCATAAATATAATTAAGATACTACTACCCATATCTCCTCCCACACAGGTCCCTGACAGCAACATCCATCAATCGCCGTCTCTGGGCTCTATGGAAATAATGTTTTACCACCTCATAAGCACTCCAAAAAAAAATGCATTCTTCCATAGCGATCTCTCCTACTGACCTTCCTTCTACATCATACTGCACCATTCATCTTGATGCTAGTGGTTTCCACACATGCGCCATACGTTGGACCGTAAAATATTCGGCTCGATGATGCACCTATAATGAAAATAATTATACAAATATATAAGTATAAAATACTAAATAAAAAATAAAATAATATAATAAAAATATATAATTAAATATCGGTGGAGTAGCATGTATCAGAGAATGTGGATGATGATGGAGGCTCAGAGTCGTGGAGTAGATGCACGTGAGTAATGCTGTTGGTGGAGATCCCTCTATAGTTGATGGAAGTGGGATGGAGTATACTCCGACTGCTTCTCAGATATCGAACCTGCATAACCCATCGAGGGATAGGGGTGAAAGCTAGATGGCATTTCTGATGCCATCGTAAACTATAACGTTAATGAACATTAACATAATATACATGTTGACATAATATTAGCAACACATCAAATAAATAACTTTAATAATAAATAGACTTTAATAATTTATACTAGAATATTGAAGTCATCTACCTAGTGGCATCTACAATATAGACATCACCATCGCTCCTGATAGATGTGTCTGGGACCTCGACCGTATCAGATAAGTTTTATCCTAAAGAAGTATTTTGCATGCATGGTCCAACATCATCATCAAACTTTGGTATCATCAAAAATATGCCTAGGCATCATCTTTCACAACAACACGCCCATTGAGGCTTCAAGAGATTACTAACATAGAAGATTTGACTAACTTGGGGGTAAATATATATGGTCTTTAGTTATAGAGTGGCATTGCATGTTAATGAGAGTAAAACTACACTCATCAGTCTTCATCGGCAGACTATGATAAGGTGTCAAACCAATCATACTTCATCAACGCAATCCTTCTTTAGAATAATAGTCCAAGATGACTATCTTCTCCACCTGCTATAATAGTTCAAATCCTCCGTACGAGGCTGTGAATTCTCGAGCTAGCATAACTCCCAGTGGTGGCTCTCAACATGATGTCACTTTTTTGTGTTGCCATATTTACGGACCTATTGTGAATATTTAACTGTGCTGTTAATGACGAGGTATTTATACTCACGTACGATATTGTTAAATCCATTGAAAGGGCATGTACTTCAAGGCTCACATTACTAAGCGGCATTCTCCATATCTAATAAGGGAGATGACATCTAATTAGTAAATATGTTCAAATAAGTTACAAGTAAAATATATAATTGCTCTAACATGATTCTTGAACCATTCAAGAAAATTTTTTGCGGTGTGTGTATTTTCTCTCTTCGCATACTTAGAGTGTTCATATTTTACTCTTATGATCTTCTTTATTTGCTGCATGCACAAAGAATAAATTTAGATATAATTAGATTTTTTTTTTAATTTATTATAAAAATAAATAAGACTGAGTGGACTTCACCTTATGTACGACTCAATGATATTATAGTTGAAGAGCACCGTAGCGGTGTGCCTTATCTCTTTTTCAATGTTTAAATCAGTAAGATAGTATAAAGTGAAAAAGTCCACCTGACTATGAAAGAACTCAAATGTAGGTCAATTAGCTCATACTAATCATTCTAATTCTCCATTGGCTGATTATGATGTGTCTTGAGCTTTTTAAGTACATTGACAAAAATTCATACACTCTTAATTCAAATAACCTTTGTGCTATGGATCCCTCCGGTCGATTCATATTTCTTATATAAGATTTTAGAGTTTGAATATTACTCTCTGTAGGATACATCCATCGACAGTAACACTAGGTCTCAAGGAGATAGCTGGCTGCTCAAGGAGGGAAGACGTGAAATTTTAGAGTTCTATTTGGCATGACTTTGAAGTTCTGACAAGGGAAAGTGCTTATCATGCTTGACATTGCTGCCAACCAGAAAATGGTAAATATCATGTCAATTTATACATGCAGCTTAAAATCGACCATGCAAGTTGAGCTTCATGGAAGCCCAATTGGCTCATAGATTTATATCCTCTTTCAACCAATCTGATTGACATCTACTGAAGGTTAGGCAGCTGAAAAGCAAGAATTGTATAAATATCAATCTGATATGATAAAGAGTGTTTAGCAAAACGATTTGATTTAGGAGAGTTTACTTTGTACATTTTTGCAAACTAATTTTGATTAAATTATTCTGCTCATTCGTCCATTATAATTTCGGCGAAGAATCTTAAATAACATTTTAGTCTATAGCTTGATTTATGGAGCCAGTATTGACTAATGTGTAATCTAGAGTTGTTCCAGCATTTTTAACCTTGTGACTTTTGTCAAATTTGATCTTTGCATCAAATGGTTTCGATCTGGCTATTCTTTTAGCGCCCAAGTTTCCATGATAATTGGTCTGATCAATAAAGAATAGAAACCCAACCATTTTGTTGCAATAGTGTAGGTTTTCTATTGTCATTTATGCCCGCATAATTATCGGCTTAACATCCTTTCTTAATCCTAGTGGGGAACTAGAAACAATAGACCAGAGATGCAAGGTTGCATGGCCTATCTTTGAGGGACTGGATCTCGTGCTGGGTGAATGTTGGAGCATGTGAAAAAATGATCCAAGGAGTAGCTTTCAGGTTGGTAGGTTGGAAAAGGATGTAAAATATGGCTACCAAGTGGCAACATGGAATTGTTAATTCCTCAATAAAAGAAAAGAAACATCAATTATACTTCATGAAAGTTAGATTTTAGAAAGTCATGAAAATATTATTTAATTCCTGATTTATGGTATATGAGATCAGTACTTGCATGTGATATTTGCATGGTCTGATTAAAATTACAGTACTCTGACCAATTATAAAAATAACTCAAAACATTTATCTCATTAATTTGCCAAAAGAGTTTAAATACATTAATTTGTCAACACAATGCAATATCTACAAAAATGTATGAGTGTAAAAAAATAAGTCAAAAAATTTTAAATACACTTTTCAACTCCATACAACATCTACCTAAGTACAGGCAAGAGAATAAAATAGAACTGAAAGCTATATAAGTCCAAGTGCAAAGGCTTCTCATTAGCTTTCCAAGGTTGCTACCCACTCTAAGATGTCACTGATGCGGGGTTGATTGAAGATTCATTGAAAGAAGATGCTTTGCCACCATGCCATCGTCGGCGCTAACATGGATCAATCCAGCCAAGTCATCCTCACTAAGGGTTCCACTCTCTGATGATAAATCACCTATAGGTTGTTGGCTACTGAAGAACTGATATTGGAGAAGATGGTGTGTTAAGATCATGCTAGCCCACTTCAAGGTGCAGATCGATGAGAACCATCACCAAAGTGAAGAGTGGTGTGTGTGGAGAGGTCATCTACAGATCGGCGCAGACAACTCATGAGTGCAATGTCCTGCTCAATGAAATGGAGTCACCTTCACAACATCTTCACCACTAGTACATCTCTAGTTGCAAAAGAAGACTTATGCCACCATGCCATGGTCGCTAATAAGACTTCAATCAACTCCAAGACATCACCTCGCAAGGGTTCACTCTTCATGAAATAAGCATCTCGATAGGTATGATGCTAGAAGGAAGACATTGGTTCAGCATTCGAGGTGTCAGAATCATGAAGCGAACCAATGCCAAAATGAAAGGATGGCGGATGCCGTGGAGCAGTCATCTACGATCCTGATGGCACCAACTGAGATACCTCTTGCTCAATCACCTCCGCAATATCTTCACCATTGCTACCATCTTGACCTCAGAGGCCTAATCGAAGAGGTCGATCTTGTAACATGTTCCGTCTTCTCTTGCAGCCATTGCGTAGTGGGATAATATTCTCAGCATTTTTGTTTCCTCCTGGATGAATTCTGCATAGAGCCATCTTTGGAACTGCAAAACGGTGAGTGGTAGTGACATCATAGCGTTGAAGATTCTACCAAGGTTGAAAGGAAAAAGATAATCAAATTTAAATCCTTGAAGCAAACAGATCATAACAAAATGTGTATTAAAACAATCTAGTTACTAGCAACTAGCATGACGTGAGACGTAATGATATTTGATTCAGCAAAGGATTCTCCCAACATAAGATTTGTTTGAGCTTGGTACCGTTCATTGCTTGAATTCTTGTGCTAATTTGTTAACTAGTCGACAACCCAACATCCTGATTGCTAAAATCCAAACCCGTTGATGTTGCTAATAATTTTTTTATTTACTGTGATAGTAGTTTTCTTAGTCGCTATTTACCATTGGTAAAAAACTTTATTAGCGATAGCAAATTTGTCATCGCTATTTATAATGTAAAGACATGCTTCAAAGCATGTATTTACGTTATAAATATCCTAAATCTTATTTTCTATCTTCTAATTATTTAGAAATCAAGAAAAAATATTTGATGGTTGTGTTTGCCTTTTTTGCCTCCGTCTACAGGGGATTTCATGCACGGAATAGGAGAGGAGGTGTACTACTTCACTCCTAGGCACAAAGCAAATGGGTGCAGAGCCAACCGCAACACAGGGCAGGGCTTCTGGCATGGCAATGGTCGGGACCGGCTCATCTTTGATGATGAATCCTCTTAGCTGATCGGGCACCAGACTTCCCTTGTCTTCAGGTTAAGAGACAACAAGAGGAAGAGGCTACACCCCAACTGGATCATGCACGAGTACCTCCTCCATTCACCTGATGGCAAGGTATGTAATTTTTCTATTTTCCCCTTCTTTCATTTTCTTTTGCTGAATCAAATATCATTACCGTCTCACGTCATGCGTAGTTGCTAGTTAACTAGATTGTTTAATACACCATTTTGTTATGATCTGTTGCTTCAACGGATTTAAATTTGATTATCTTTTTCCTTTCAACCTTGGTAGAATCTTCAACCGCTAATTGACGTCACTACCACTCACCGTTTTGCAGTTCCAAAAGATGGCTCTATGCAGAATTCATCCGGAGGAGAACAAAAATGCTGAGAATAATTATCCCACTACGCATGGCTGCAAGAGAAGACGGAAACATGTTACAAGATCGACACTCTTCGATTAGGCCTCTGAGGTCAAAGATGGTAGCAATGGTGAAGATATTGCGGAGGTGATTGAGCAAGAGGTTGTATCTCAGTTGGTGCAGCCATCAGGATCGGTAGATGACTGCTCCATCGGCATCGCCATCTCTTCCATTTGTGGCATTGGTTGCTTCATCGATTCTGACACCTCGAAATGCACTGAATCAATGTCTATTCCTTCTAGCATCATACCTATCGAGATGCTTATGTCATTGAAGAGTGGAACCCTTGGCGAGGTTGATGTCTTGGAGTTGATTGATAGCTTATTAGCGGCTAACCATGGCATGGTGGCATAGCCATCTTCTTTTGCAACTAGAGATACTAGCAGTGGTGAAGATGTTGTGAAGGTGACTGCCATTTACATTGAGCAGGACATTGCAGCTCATGGATTGGTGCTGCCGCCATGACCTGTAGATGACCTCTCCACCAACACCATCTCTTCCACTTCTGGTGATGGTTTCTTCATCGATTCTAGCACCTTGAAGTGGGCCGATAGCATAATCTTAACACCACCATCTTCTCCAATATCAGTTCTTTCTAGTAGCCAACAACCTATCAAGGTGATTATATCATCAGAGAGTGGAACCCTTAGTGAGGCTGATGACTTGGCATGGATTGATCACATGTTAGCGGCCGACGATGGCATGGTGGCATAGCTATCTTCTTTTGCAATTGAATCTTCAATCAACTGCCGCATCAGTGTTGACATCTTAGAGTGGGTAGCAACCTTGGAAGCTAATGAGAATGCCTTTGCACTTGGACTTATATAGCTGTTCAGGTTCTATTTTACCTCTCCTGCCTGTACTTAGGTAGATGTTGTATGGAGTTGAAAAGTGTATTTAAACATTTTTTGTACTTATTTTTTTACCACTCATACACTTTTGTAGATATTGCATTGTGTTGACAAATTAATGTATTTAAACTCTTTTGGCAAATTAATGAGATAAATGGTTTTGAGTTATTTGCGTCATAATTTGGCTAGAGTATTGTAATTTTAATCAGACCATGCAAATATCACATGCAAGTACTGATCTCATATACCATAAATCAGGAATTAAATAATATTTTCATGACTTTCTAAAATCTAACTTTCATGAAGTATAATTGATGTTTCTTTTCTTTTATTGAGGAATTAACAATTCCATGTTGCCACTTGGTAGCCATATTTTACATCCTTTTCCCAACCGTACCCAACCTGAATAGCTACTCCTTGGGATCATTTTTTTCACATGCTCCAACATTCAACCCATGCACGAGATCCAGTCCCCTCAAAGATACTGGCAACATGCCAACCTTGCATCTCTGGTACTATTGTTTCTAGTTCCCAAATGGATTAAGAAAGACCAACTGCAATTTTTGATATTTTGAGAAACATTCAAGTAAAACTAGTGCAAATAGGATTGGTAGAAGGTTGTTAAGCCTGTAATTATGCAGGCATAAATGACAATAGAAAACCTACACTATTGCAACAAAATGGTTGGGTTTCTGTTCTTTATTGATCAGACCAATTATCATGGAAACTTGGGCGCTAAAAAGAATAGCGCATCAGAAACCATTTGATGCAAGAGATCAAATTTGACAAAAGTCTACGAGGTTAAAAATGCTGGAACAACCTCTAGATTACACAGTTAGTCAATACTGGCTCCATAAATCAAGCTATAGACTAAACACTCTTTATCATTATCAGATTGTCATATTTATACCAATTCTTGCCGATTTTCAGCTTGCCTAGCCTTCAGTAGATGTCAATCAGATTGGTCGTGAAAGAAGGATATACAATCTATGAGCCAATTTGGGATGGTTCTTCCATGCAACTCCTCAACTGCATGGTCGATTTTAAGCTGCATGTATAAATTGACATGATATTTACCATTTTCTGGTTGGCAGCATGTCAAGCATGATAAGCACTTTCCCTTGTCAGAACTCAAAGTCATGCCAATATGAACTCTAAAATTTCACGTCTTCCCTCCTTGAGCAGCCAGCTATCTCCTGTTTGAACTGCAATGACCTGAAACACTAAAATCAGATCCCAACCTCATACAAACTCCCACGAGGTCCACATATGTAATGACTACACCGATCACACTGCCTCTGTTGTGCCTTCCTGACTTAGTACAGGTTAATACTTCAGAATGTAGATTCAGCAAATGATCAGATTCTAAATATGCAATGAAGGGGAAAGAATGATTTCTATCCTGGACTGTTCTTTCACCGAGAGCTGGTTCTATTGATTCTATATGATGCACTGGGCTGTGTTACTTCAGGATGTGAATTCTTCTCTTCAGGGGCCTTGTCCCCTTTCTGTTCCAGAGATGCAGATGGACAATTATATATATATATATATATATATATATATAGAGAGAGAGAGAGAGAGAGGTAGACTAGGCCCTGCTCGATCGGATCTTAGTCCATATCCGGTCGGATTTTCGACCGTTCGATCAACGCATATCTCCAAAAATAGGCATCTAAAAAGATGTGCCTACTGAAAAAATAGGCACGTGCCTGCGCCTGAAAAAAATTTCAGAAAAAAATAGGCCTACAGGCCTACTAAAAAAAAAACTGTAAAAAAATAGGCTTATAGACTGGCTGACAAAAAAACTGTACAAAAAAAAAAGCTTATGCTTGAAAGAAAAAAAAAGGGAGGAAAGGCGCCTGTGGGTGCCTACAACCTACAGTGTTGTAGGTGCCTTCAGGCACCTTTCTTTTTTTTATTTTTTATTTTTTATTTTTCTAGTAGGTGCTTTTTTTTACAGATTTTTTTTCAGCAGGCATTTAGGCCTTTTTTTTCTGATTTTTTTTTTTTAGGCGCAGGAGTGCGCTTGTTTTTTTTAGAAGACATGCCTATTTTCGGAGATGCGCACTGATCGAACGGTCGGAGATCCTACTGGATATGAACTGGGATCTGGTCGAGCGGAGCCCAGTTATCTCTCTCTCTACACACACACACACACACACACACACACGAGGGAGGGCAAGGAAAGCGCTTGACTGTCATATATTCCAACTGATCTTTGTGCTCATAGAAAATAAAATCATGGAACAAGCAAGAACAATAGAATAGCTTCTTCAGCCTTCCTACAATTAAATAGATCCTCTAAAGCTTCCTCACGTCCTTCAGCCTTCCTACAATTAAATAGATCCTCTAAAGCTTCCTCACGCATGCACCTGTAATGCCCTAGGCTTAGAACACAGGGGAAGCAATCTTACATCCACTGATTTCTTCACATTGAGGTTATGTATGCAACAGAAAGAAAAGCATTTAAAAGGGGCATTTTATTTAGTTGACCTGTATCAGCCACGGCCGCGCCCTCCATCTGTTAAGATTTATTCCATAAAGATAAAGCATGAGTCAGACGTTTTATGCACAAAGAAAGTTCATGTCTCACACACCAACAAGAGACACTGATGATATGAAGAGGGGGAAGTGTATCTCTCTGCCACCAGCACATCTACTGCCACTTGCACCCTTGCCTCGACCACCTTTGCCACCATCTTCCTGACCACGTCCAATGCCTTTGGCAGGCCTACCATGCACTGCCACCATCCGCTCTACCTCTTCCCCTTCCACGGCCAACACCAGGCGGCTTTCTGTCTGCAGAGAGGACATAAAATAAAATTGATTCAGGATGGTGCCAAATATGTGGACTCCAGCTCATACTCTTCATCAGCATTGCTTTTGGGAGGAAGAGGAGGGTTTTTGTTTGCGGGGTGGCAGGGTGCTATTGCTGGGTAAGACTTCAAGTTTGTTCAATCAAAAATTAAGAGGTCATCCAACAGTTTACAAATAGTCAAAAGATCCTAATAAACTCATGGACTACTGTTGTAGTATGTCTTGAAATGGCATAAGCTTGCATCATGAATAGTCATAAGCTTGCATCATACAACATCATGAATACCCACCTAATATTTAAGCATAAACTATTCTTAGTTTTAATATAAGTTGCCTAGACAATTGGCGTGGTTGCCAAGTTTCTAAGGCCCTCAAGTGTTGGAAATGGCACCTCCAAAAATATAAGTAAACACACACACACACACACACAGTCTATCTAGCGAGGATGGTTCTTAGAGTATTTGGCTTCAAATGCTTCCAAGTCAAAAACAATGTAGGATATCTGAAAATGAAAAATCAACACTGCTGATCATCACCAATGGCATTTTGAAATTTGTAAAAACCAAAAAATGATGCATGTTTGAGATCCTTTATCCTAGAAATTAACAAATGTGAACAAAATTGACCATTTCAACAATATAATATCATGTTTCCGTTCAAACTTAGTTTGGAAGCATCTGAATGAGGTGCAAGAAGGATGGGCTGGTGTGCAAGGACTGAGGTGCGAGGAGGCATGGGCTGGCAAGTAGGGACTGAGGCTCGGGGATAAAGCCTCGAAGATGAGGGCACGCAGACAGGGCCATGGTGTCGGGCCAACAGGACAGGGGCCGCAAGGTCGGGGCCGCGGGCTAGGGGCAACAGGATAGGGGCTGCGGGGTCGAGCCAGCGAGGCCGGGGCGGCGACTGCAAAAATGAGGGCACGAGGATGGGGCCACAGGAAGGTCGGCTGGGGGGAGTCGGAGGAAGGTGGGCCGGGTGTAGCTAGGGGCTCGGGAAGGCAACCTGAGGGGGGGGAGGCGGCTAGGGGATCAGGGAGGCGACTGTGGGAAGACGGTCGGGGGAAGGCGGGCTGGGTGCGGTCGGGGGAGGTGACCGGAGCTTAGGGAGGCGGCTGAGGGAAGGAGGGTTGGGGGAAGGCACCAAGGGCTTGGAAAGGTGACCGAGGAGAGGCAGGTCGGGTGCGGCCAGGGGCTCAGGGAGGCAATTGGGGTAAGGCCAAGCTGGGGGGAGGCAGGCTAGGGGGAGGCAGGTTGGGTGCGGCCAGGAGGAGGCGAGGGGAGGTGGCTGAGGGCTCGAGGAGGCAGTCGAGGGGAGGCGGGCCAAGTGTAGCCAGAGGGAGGCAACCGGGGGCTCGAGGAGGAGGCCGAGGGGAGAAGGAGGAGAGAGGGGGGTGGCAAGGGGACCGGAGGGGGAGAGAGGGGGGTGGCGGGGGGACCGAAAGTCGTGCGATGGGGGATAAAAAGGGAAAATGAGTGCGCATGTTGGGGGGGGGAAATGAGGGCGGGATGGTTTTTAGCGATGGTAAATTATTAGCGATGGTAATTTACCATCACTAATAAATTTTTTTCATCACTAATAATTATATAATAAAATTAATAAACTTATTAGTGATGATAAATTATCATCACTAATAATTTTAACTCATCACTAATAATTTATGTTAAAATAAAATTATTAGCAATGGTAAATTAATGTTGCTAATAATTTTTTCCTATCGCTAATAATTATATGTTAAAATAAACTTATTAGTGATGATAAATTATCATTATTAATAATTTTTTTCTATCGCTAATAATTATATGCTAAAATAAACTTATTATTAGCGATGGTAAGAATAACCATCGATAATTAATTAATTTAATTATAATTATAATAATTTTTTTAAAAAAAATTAAATATATTAGAACCATCATTACTAATCACTCTTCCGTCAGTAATACATATTATTAGCGATGGTTAAAATGCCGTTGCTAAGAGCCATCGCTAATAAGCATTTCCATCCTACTTTTCATACTTGATAATTTGTGCCAGCTCTTGTGGTTGTCTACTTTCTTACGTAACATCTTTTCTTGGATAGTTCTCCTAGCATATTATGTACATCTGGCTACTTTTTGTGTTTGGTATTTTATAGAATCTAATGATCTCTCCAATGGAGGATCAACATCAATTGGTGGGTCTAGGGATAGGTCTACTATGGTGCACCATCTACCACTGATCAAGGACAACATTAAAAAAGTTATGTTCATAAAAGCTAATTAAATTTGTAGTTTTACAATCAAATATATATTCTAGATGCATTTGTAGGGTCTATCTTCTTATCTATAGGTATGTCTTAATTTTCTTCAATCTCTCCTATAAACCTAGCTACCAATTAAGAGCAGTATATTTTGTTCCCTTCTCTTTCTCTCTCCTCCACCATGGCTGTCATAGCTGCTTTCTCATTTCTATACTTTGCCGTCTCTTCTTTGGTATGTACCACTTCCTTGATGAAATCGTATACCAAAACTACTCAGATGATTTTCTTGATGTTAGCTAACACATGGCAATCCTAAAAATAATTTAACTAAATTTAATTAAATATTATTAATTTTATTTAAATATTAAATCTAATTTAACTAAATTATATAAATATTAATTTAAAAATATTAAAATAATTTAAAATAAGAATCAAATTAAAAAATTAAAATAAAATTACTTCAATATTAGCAACGGCTTCATTCCATCACTAATAACATATTTCTACCGCTAATAATCCTAGAACCAAATAAAAAAATAAATTAGTATTAGCAATGGCTTCATGCCATCGCTAATAACATAATTCCATCGCTAATAAGCCCAGAATCAAATAAAAAATTAAAATTACTTTAGTACTAGTGACGGCTATAGATAATCTCTAATAATAATTTTTCATTGCCAATAATATTAGAATCAAATTTTAAAATAATTATTTTACTATTAGCAATGACTTTATGCCATCTCTAATAGTAATTATCCATCACTACTAATATTAGAACTAAATTAAAAATAATTAAAATTACTTTAGTATTAGCGACGGCTTCATGCCATCTCTAATAATAATTCTTCATCACTAATAATATTAGAACCAAATTAAAATAAATAAACTTATCTTGGTATTAGCAACTAATGGCGCACAACCATCTCTAATAATAAATTTTTGTCGCTCATAATATCAAAAACAAATCCTAAAAAAATTATTTTTTGTTAGCAACGGAGTTTACCATTGCTAAAATCCAAATCCATCATCGCTAATATTTTTTTTATTTATTGTGATAGTAGTTTTCTTGGTCACTATTTGCCATCGATAAAAAACTTTATTAGCGATGAAAAATTTGTCATCGATAATAGCCACTTGCTAATACTCAATATTGTTGTAGTGTTAGCTGAAAATTCGATCTATTTATGTTTTAAAATATTTGTATAAAGATCAACTATTCAAAATTACAAATTATATAGTTTATACTATGTTTTTTCCCACTAGTTATATTTCTCCTATTCATTAATTTCTTCCCAGCTTGATGCATAGGCAAGAGAGCTCAAAAATCTAAAAGAAGATATCAACGTATTTTATATATCTTCAATCATAATCATCTGCACTGGTTTTTGTTTTGAGAGGCCCATTTTTATTTTTGACTAGGAAGCATTTTGAAACAAATGCTCTTAGAAGATCCCAAATCTCATTAGGTTCTTAAATTGATGATCCAAGCCATGTGATTCACTAACTTTAAACTACTTACAAACCAAAAATCATATAACTTAAAGACCCCTAGCCTATGCATCAAGTGGTCAAAAAATTTGGATTGTTCAAATAACATGAAATAATATGTATTCTTTCCCCACACGATGCGTAGGCTAAGGGTCTTTAATCACCCAATTTTTAGTAGGTAGTTTAAAGGTAGTACTAAATAATATCCAATAGCTTAGACCGTTGATGTTAAGACCTCCATTATTCGATCTAGACTTGACCAAATCTAAGTAGAGGTTCACTCAAGTGTAGCCAAAGTATAGTTATATATGTGTGTTTATGTGTGTGCACATATGTGCATGTGTGTGCATGTCTTGAAGCCATTCTTTTCCAAAATAAAGAAACATGGAAGGAAAAATTAATAAAAAAAGTAGAGACAGCCGCCTTATCTAGATGTTGATTACGTGAAGGTTAGCAGATGGTAGTAGTTTAACCAGACAAATGAGAGCCGAAAATGCCATGATAATTTTAAATGATAAATGCTCGAAAAGCAGGCTATCCTGGTCAGCCTTGCTTCATGGAGGATAGGCTAAACTCTCTTCTCTCTCTCTCTCTCTCTTTTATTTTTATTTTTTACCCATAATTTATCCCACAACCCTCAAAACGTCAACCAATTAGTGAATAATTCTACACCTTGGAGGTGGTGGCTATCAATAATTTAATATGTTAATTTGCCTCTTTGTTAACTAGTCGACAACCCAACATAGGCGCCTAAGTTATTCCTTGGGTATGTTTAAGTTATTTAACATGTGATAAGATACTTAAGTTGATAAATAACCATGACAATTCCATATTAAATGCTAATGATGCTTCACAAAAAGTACCTAGCACTCAAAACTAGGAATCTCTCAACTGGAAGCTGCCCCCACCAGAAAAAATCAAAATCTTCAATTGGTTCGTGTTCCACAACAAAATCCTAACAACTGAGAATCTATGCAAGAGAAACTGGCCTGCACCGACGGAGTGTAAGACATGTGGATGCCTGGAAGAAACGTCGGAACACATGCATGCTCATCAAATGCATCTTTGCTAGAATAGTGTGGAAGTACTTCACAAAAACTTTGACTCTTCCCATTCCTGATTGTTCCATTAAAGGCTTTTGGACAAAATGGAGGTGGCAAATACCAACAGTAGAGAAAAGAACGGCATGGGATTGCATAGCATCAGTGGTAATGTGATGCCTTTGGAAAGAAAGAAATCAAAGAATCTTTAATGACGAAGCAAAAGTACCTATAAAAATCGTGGAGACAGTTATGTTTCTTCTACACGAATGGACAGCCCAAGGCGTAAGGAATGGTCAGCTTATCAGCACCCTCATCAGAGATGTTTCAAGACAGTGGGATTGCTCAATGCGAGCCATGCTTTGGACTCAACGGGAAGAGACGAGGCATCAAAACGAGATCGGGGGATTGTCAAAAATTGTCTGAAATCAACCGTCGGCTAGGGGAACAATCTAGTCTAGCTCATTATTATGCAACTGAATTTTATGACACAACTTCAAATTTTACTGCATCAACAAACTTGCAGCACTGGGGTGCTGGCAGCTCGGTAAGCTTATATCAACAAACAACAAGATTTATTTCTTTAGGTACAAGGATTGCAAAACCTGGTATTCTGAAAAACTTGTTCCCTGAAAACCTGAAACTCTGAAGACTGTAAACCTGTTAGCCTTGTAAACCCACAACTCTGTAAACCTGTAAGTCTGTTATCTATAAGCTCGAAACCTGAACGTGTGTGATGTCCTAAAACCTCTAAGCCTTTTACGCTGTAACCCCAGCAACACTCATGGAACAAGTTTCCTTCAACTTGATTCCATTGTAAATAATCTGCTTCAATCAATAAATGGGTGGTTCAAGCTCGCAATTCATCAAAAAAAAAAAAAAAAGAGATTAAGCATTTTCATTGCAAGTGATCTTCCATTAGCCTAAGCAGAGCTCCATGTCTTCATTTACTGTACTTGGATGCAGTTACGTCAATTGGTTCCTTTTACAAGCTGATATATGCAGTTTAAGGTAATGCCTTTTTGCAGTTCCTATTTTTATTCCTAAGAACAAATTAATTCTGAGGCATATATGACATTTGTACAGCCACTTTATGGTGCTGGTGGCTGGCCACTGAGTGTCGTTCTCTCACGCAATCTTAAGCCCTTAATGGGTGGAACATACTTTCCCCCAGATGACAAGTATGGGAGACCAAGTTCCAAGCATATGTCTTTTTTATTGACACTTGAACTGATTTCAAAGTTGAAGACTTATTCCTACATTTTTCTCTGCTAAACATTTTTCAGAAGGGCGGAGGAAGTTAGGGACACTAAATGAGAGATGCTTGGGAGGGGTGGGGACTTTGCAATTGAACAACTTTCTGAAGCATTGTCTACAACTGCTAGTTCCCGTAGGTTATCCAATGTTCTCACACAGAATTCATTAAAATCATGTTTTGAACAGGTTAGTTTCTAAATTAGCATCCATCTATTTTCTAATGAGGATCAATATGATTTAAGCGATACATTCCTTACTGTACTGTTTGTGCTTATTGATCAGTATTTCCCTTCAGATTTGTAATTCATGATGTTTCATAGCTAGAAAATAGTGGCGACTCAAAGTTCTGTGAACTGGGTTCTGCTCCAAAGTTTCCTAGACCAGTTGAAGTCTACCTTATGCTTTATGAATCAAGGAGGCTTATGGAAAATTGGAAGGAAAGTGAAGCCAACAATATAATACAATGCAGATAGTATGTCAGTGCTTGCAGTGCATGGCTAGAGGCGGAATTCATGATCATGCTGGAGGTGGTGTTCATGGATATAGTGTGGATGAGTGCTGGCATGGTGAGTTTTGATTGTGTACGAGGCTGTTATTTACCAGTTCTTTGGTTCACTGCTTTTATAGTGTAGGAAAGACTGGTTTGTAATTTCATTAATATCACTGGTAGTGAAATCATGGATGCAACTGATAAATAATCTGTCATATTGCTCTGCGACAGTATAATGGTCTTATTGTTTTTTTGAGAAAGTTATATGTTATCGCACTGCAGAAAATGCAAATAAGTTGGAACTTATACAAACATTAAATATTATATATTTTTTATGAAGCATGTGGTTTTACTTATATATAGCAAGTATAAATAATTGTGGAAGTTCTTTAAAGAATGCTTGATGTAAAAGTTGCCCCTAAGAACTTCAAGATAAAAATCATGGTTTTGAGGTGGGGGTTTGTCTGTATCAATTTATTTTCATGAACGTTAGGATGCATACAGATGCCGAACTGCAAATATATTATTTTTTCTTAGTAGGAGTGATTGTTTCTCTGCTTTGGTGACTCATGCTAGAGTAGCTCAGAGTGTTCTGCAATGGTTGATGATTGGTTGTCTTCTGTTGCAGTTCCACATTTTGAAAAAAATGTTGCACGATCTGGGGCAGCTTGGCAATGTATACTTGGATACATTTAAAATTAAAAGAGATACCTTCTATTCATCTGGTGCTCGTGATATTCAATTGATAAGTTGACGAGAGAATTGATTGGAGGATGAGGTGAAATTTATTCAGCTGAAGATGCTGAACGTGCTGAATATGAAGTTTTCTGGAATGAGATGATTAAGATTCAGAGGACAACTATGGGATCTCAACATTCAAGTAGATACAACTCTTTTGGTTTTTGGGTAAGTTCATCATAAGTGAAACTACCTGATTCAACTTGAAAGATTTGGCGGATAATGGCAAGCTGAAATGGATGATTGTCAAGATTAATGCCCAGGCGCATGTGCAGGTGCAGGAAAGCAGGAGTAAATTCTAAATCTTTTAGAGCAAACCAAGACAAGTGATGAAGCTTTGAACCATCGGTGCAAGTGCCAAGGATGCCCCAATGGCATATGCTAAAATAAATATGATGTTATGTGTATATATATAATTATACAAAAGACCTGGTTGGACAAAAGACCTGGACTCAAATCCTGCAGCAATGGGAGTTCAGGGCATATATATAATTATATAAAAATAAAAATCTCCTGCGAACCGAACCCTCTGCTTAAATAAACTTATAGCTAAATCACGACAGCTAACCCATTCACCCGGTGACAGCTGACAAATATTACCGTTGGTCTCGTGTTCTCCTGACCGCGCTGGGAAAACTTGGCTTCTTGGTTTACCGCTGGCATCCTAGAGTTCGTGTTCTCCTGACCGCACTGGGAAAACTTGGCTTCTTGGTTTACCGCTGGCATCCTAGAGTTCGTGTTCTCCTGACCGCACTGGGAAAACTTGGCTTCTTGGTTTACCGCTGGCATCCTAGAGCTCGTGTATCTCCGACGACTGAGATAACTCTCGGAGGAGAAACGCGAAGAAGAGAAGGCTAAGAGAAGAGAAGGAGAAAACTGAAGAAGAGATGGCTAAGAGACGATCGATGTACGGACTGGTGGATGGAATGCGGTTTCTTCCAACGGATATGGAACTCATCGCCTACCTCCGGAAGCGAGCGGAGGGCTCTCCACTCCCACCTACGCTGATGCATGAGTGCGATGTTTATGCTCAAGAACCGTGGAACCTCCCAAGTACGTGATCCCTCCTCTTTTCTCTCTTCTTTCTTTCTTCTTCTGGTTTGGTCCTGTTTTTGTTTTCCGTTTTTGGTATCTTGATATATTGCTTTGCATGAAACCCTAATTAAAACCCTGGATCCTTCTTCTTTTTGTCCAAATTATATGATCGATCCCTACTCTTTTCTCCCTTCCTTTTTCTTCTTCCCGTTTCCCTCCTCATGTTCTTGTTTTTATTTTCCTTTCTTAGTATCACCAGCAACAACGAGTTCTTGAACCCTATTAATTAAAACATTAGATCATCCTTCTTTCTTCCCGCATTCTTCTTCTTCCTTTTGTCCGAATTACATGTGAACTGATGATGATTCACTTAGTTTCATCGATCGTCTCTTGCTTCCAACCATCGTGGAGTTAGTTCCTCGTAGCATGTCTTCGGTTCCTGTTTCTTTTGCATGTCTTTACGTCATAAATATCCTAAATCTTGTTTTCTGTCTTCTAATTATTTAGAAATTAAGGAAAAAATATTTGATGGTTGTGTTTGCCTTTTTTTGCCTCCGTCTACAGGGGATTTCATGCATGGGATTGGAGAGGAGGTGTACTACTTCACTCCCAGGCACAAAGCAAGCGGGTGCAGGGCCAACCGCAACGCAGGGCAGGGCTTTTGGCATGGCAATGGTCGGGACCAGCTCATCTTTGACGATGAATCCTCTGAGCTGATCGGGCACAAGACTTCCCTTGTCTTCAGGTTAAGTGACAGCAAGAGGAAGAGGCTGCACCCCAACTGGATCATGCACGAGTACCTCCTCCATTCACCTGATGGCAAGGTATGTAATTTTTCTATTTTTTCCCTTCTTTCATTTTCTTTTGCTGAATCAAATATCATTACGGTCTTACGTCATGCCTGGCTGCTAGTTAATTGTTTAATACATCATTTCGTTATGATCTTTTGCTTCGACAGATTTAAATTTGATTATCTTTTTCCTTTCAACCTTGGTAGAATCTTCAACTGCTAACTGATGTCACTACCACTCACCGTTTTGCAGTTCCAAGAGATGGCTCTATGCAGAATTCATCCCAAGGAGGACAACAAAAATGCTGAAAATGATTATCCCACTGCACATGGTTGCAAGAGAAGACGGATACATGTTGCAAGATCGACGCTCTTCGATGAGGCCTCTGAGGTTAGAGATGGTAGCAATGGTGAAGATATTGCGGAGGTGATTGAGCAAGAGGTTGCATCTCAGTTGGTATGGCCGTCAAGATCAGTAGATGACCGCTCCACCGGCACCGCCATCTCTTCCATTTCTAGCGTTGGTTCCTACATTGATTCTGACACCTCGAAGTGGGCTGAACCAATGTCCGTTCTCTCTAGCAACCAAGCTATCGAGATGCTTATTTCATCGGAGAGTAGAACCCTTAGCGAGGCTGATGTCTTGGAGTTGATTGATATCTTATTAGCGATTGACCATGGCATGGTGGCACAGATATCTTCTTTTGCAACTGGAGGTACTAGTGGTGAAGATGTTGCGAAGGTGACTACCATTTGCATTGAGCAGGACATTGCATCTCATGAGTTGCTACTGCCGCCGGGATCCGTAGATGACCTCTCCATCGACACCACCAACTCTTTCACTTCTGGTGATGGTTGCTCCATCGATTCTGGCACCTTGAAGTGGGCTGGCAGCATGATCTTAACACCACCATCTTCTCCAATATCAGTTCCTTCAAGTAGCCAACAACCTATTGAGGTGATTGTATCATCAGAGAGTGGAACCCTTAGTGAGTTTGATGACTTGGCGTGGATTGATCGCATGTTAGCAGCTGACGATGGCATGGTGGCACAGCCATCTTCTTCTGCAACTGAATCTTCAATCAACCACCCCATCAGTGCCGACATCTTAGAGTGGGTAGCAACCTTGAAAGCTAATGAGAATGCCTTTGCACTTGGACTTATATAGCTATTCAAGTTCTATTTTATCTCTCTTGCCTGTACTTAGGTAGATGTTGTATGGAGTTGAAAAGTGTATTTAAATATTTTTTGGACTTATTTTTTTATCACTCATACATTTTTGTAGATATTGCATGGTGTTGACAAATTAATGTATTTAAACTCTTTTGGCAAATTAATGAGATAAATGATTTTGAGTTTATTTTTGTCATAATTCGGTCAGAGTACTGTAATTTTAATCAGACCATGCAAATATCACATGCAAGTACTGATCTCATAAACCATAAATCAGGATTTAAATAATATTTTCATGACTTTCTAAAATCTAACTTTCATGAAATATAGTTGATGTTTCTCTTCTTTTTCTGGGGAATTAACAATTCCACGTTGCCACTTGCTAGCTATGTTTTACCTGAACAGCTACCCCTCGGGATCATTTTTTCACATGCTCCAACATTCATCCCAAGCACTGAGATCCTATCCCCTCAAAGATTTGGCATGGTCGCTTTTAAGCTGCACGTATAAATTGACATGATATTTAATTACCATTTTCTGGTTGGCAGCATGTCAAGCATGATAAGCACTTTCCCTTGTCAGAACTCAAAGTCATGCCAATATGAACTCTAAAATTTCACGTCTTCCCTCCTTGAGCAGCCAGCTATCTCCTGTTTGAACTGCAACGACCAGAAACAGTAAAATCAGATCCTAACCTCATCACACTGCCTCTGCTGTGCCTTCCTAACTTAGTACAGGTTAATACTTCAGAACGTAGATTCAGCAAATGACCAGACGCTACAGGAAAATGGGAAATAGGCGATGTTATTTTTAACCTTTGCCGATGCAAATTATCGTGGATAAATGCTGTGAGGATGCCTCCACAAGCGTCGTTTATGAAGCAGTGAAAATTCACAGCCTTAATATTAACGATGGAAAAAAGAGTTGCCATAATCTTGATCTTTAACAATGCTTATAAGCATCATCCAAAGTCGACCTTAATGATGTTTATAAGTGTCCTTAAAAGCCTCGGCTTTTAATGACACTAATAACCATCGTCAGAAGCCCATGTAATGACAGGTTTCTAGCAACACTAACAAGCATCGACAACTTTGTTATCAGTGGCCCACTTATTTTTAGAGCAAAATTCTGTAATAGCATCGCAAACCTGTTTTACGCCAAATAAATAAATAAATAAAAGTTTAAAAAAATTAGTGTTAATATGTAATGACAGCAGTTCCAGAGGCTACTGTCATATAAAATGCTCTCAACTTGCTGCTTGAACCTGGTAAACAATTCATTCCTTTTAAGCCAGCATGCCATCAATTATAATAATTGCTACACTCCACCATATAAAAGATGCGTAATTTTTCTGGTACACGAACTTGCTTGCTATAAGCTCATGTTGGGTAACTTCTCAAACCTGACCATAATCCACTTTCTTCCAAATCTTTTGGTTAACGATGGAATTAAATTCGGATGTATTTAACCTAGACCAAGAACAAATCCTGAAATCTCTATCCACAATGCAAAATATATTAAAGATATGTTTTTGAGCGACAATTGCCACCAAAACCATGTATGTATTTAAATGACAGCAATTCCCTCTTTCTATAAACTGAGAACAAAAATTTAACAATTGGTGGATAAAGAAAGATAAAACCCAGCATCATACATCAATATCCATAAATAAAGGAAAATTAGAAGCCGGACAAGAAAGCTCATTCTTGCAACAAGAGAACATAAACTCAAGAATCCAAAAAGGAAAAACAGAATTTATTTTCTACTTTGTTATGAACAGACCAACATAACACACTTCAATGATTAAACACATTTCCATAAGAAACAAGAAATATCTTTTAAAAAAAAAAAGATAAATCATTAGATCTAGTAAAGCTTTTCATAAATTATTGGCCTTCATAATTCATCACACCCAAATATACGCACCTAATAAGATATATTAACAATCACAAAGCTTCAATAATTATAAAGCTACCAAAGCATTCACAAAAAAAAACAATAACTTATTCCTGATATATGTCCAGAAAAACCAGCAAACCAGAAAATCTGGACCAAGTAAATACACATCCACTGTTTTAATCCCAAAATCAAATTACTCCCATAAAAGCATCAGCCATCAAATTTAAAGTTATACATTATCTAAGATGAATGAATGTCCAATAAAAAATAAAATACAAAAAGATATATCACATAAGCAAATCCTCCCCCCCCCCCCCCCCAATAAAAAAATAGAAAGGGCAATCATTTGTTTATAGTATCAGCATCATCTCGATAACTGGTAGGTGTCGGGACCCTGCAACAAACAGAAAAACTTTCTAAGTTGAGAAAATAGAAATAAATATGTACAACTCATAAAACCTATACATAAAAATACATGTGAAAATAATATAAAGTTCCAAAATTATATTTAGCTAATTACCTGATGTAGGGGAAAATCACGTAAAAAGGATGTAATCTGATCAACCTGAGTCGTGAATGACATTATCTTTGTCTGACGGGACTGCCTTATCTCCTCCATCTGTACATCATGTCTCAGATTCATCGCCGTAACTATCTTGTATCTCTGCATCATCTGCTCATATCTGTGTCATCTCCTGTCTTGCATACATATAGCTAATAAAATTCAAATATCCACCCCATAAGCTATAGGAATCATTAAATAGAATTTATTAAAAAGGTGTATCCAGAAGAAAATTATAGTGGAACTAGCATTTCAAATGCAAATTCAGAGAAGGTATACCCATACTAAAAGAAAAAAAATTCAAATACGCACCACTGCAACATCCACCACCTTTTAAGCATCAAAATATATAGAGATATGGTCAAATAGTAAAGATCTAGCATAAAGTCAGTATCATGGACACATCTAAATGGGACACAAGATGGTGTCATAAGACCATAAGAATTTGCTGTTCAATTTACTCCGTCAGCTTCCAGGTAAATTGCGTTTAGTTGATCAAGTGATGTACCAATAGAATTTTTTTGTGCAATCAAGGGAAAAACAAGTCCATGAGTCATTTATAGGATGTCAAATAATCAAAGTACCAGGCATTTTTGAAGAAATCATTGAGTTCATCCCATCTCTGCATGGGTAGGCAGCCTTGAGTAAAATTAAACATCTTAGAATTATTCTTAACAAAAAAAAGTACATGGCCATTGAGGATCCATGCCATACATGATACACTACAAGAAAATAGAATATTAGCGATGGTAATAGAAACGGCAAAAACTTCCATCGCTAATAAAGCTTTTTGCCACCACAATACCGACAAAAAAATAACGCCATCGCTAATACTATTAGCAATGGCGACGTTATTATTAGCGATGGCAATCGCCATCTCTAAAAATCTATTTTTTTTAAATATTTAAATAAAAAATATTAAAAATGATAAATTTGGATTATTAGTGATAAATACTGTGCTGTCGCTAATAATTCACTATTAGCGACAGCTTCATTATTATTAGCAATGACATAAGCCACCACTAAAATTATTTTAAATTTTTTGTAATATTTAAACAAAATATATATTAGCGACAGTGAATTTTAGCTATTAGTGGCAAAACACAAGCTATCGCTAATAATTTTTTAGAAAAAATAATTTAAAAATGTTATTGGCAGTGGAACATGCCGTCGCTAATAATCTACAACACACCCAAACTCTAGTTTGAATCCAATTCGAACCTGATTCGAATCCAATTCGAAATTCTGCCAAACCTAATTTAATTTGGCTTTGAATTCAATTCTTACTTAGATTATAAAATCTAATTAATCTCAAATTAAATCTAAATTAATTAAATTAAATTTGATTTAAATCAATTAGGAGAAATTGGTTATCAATTTAGGTTCAATTCGAATCCAATAAGAAATTCTTTCAATCCTAATTCAATTAGACTTTTAATTCAAATCCTACTTGAATGGTAAAAATCAATTACCTTCAAATTAAGTCAAGCCTAATTAAATTTAAGCTAATTTAAATAATTAAAAGAAAATAGTTTTCCATCAAATCCAATTCGAAATCCCGCCAATCCTAATTTAATGACTTTTAATTCAAATCCTAGTTGGATGGTAAAACCCAATTACCTTCAAATTAATCAAGTCTAATTAAATTTAAACTGATTTAAATCAATTAGAACTTGATCCATAATTACATTCAAATTCAATTCAAACCCAATTCGAATCCAATTCAAAATCCTGTAAAACAAAATTCAATTAGGCTTCAAACCCAAACCTATATGGATTATAAAATCTAATTGATCTCAAATTAAGTCAAGATTAATCAAACTAAAGTTGATTTAAATTAATTAGGAGAAAATGATCTTCAATTTGGGTTCAATTCCAACTCGATTCGAATCCAATTAGAATACCTGCCAATCTTAATTCAATTACACTTTAAAATCCAAGTCTTATTTGGATAGTAAAATCCAATTACCTTCATATTAAATCAAGTCTAAGTAAATTTAATCCGATGAAAATTAATTAGGAGAATTATTTTCAATTTAGATTCGATCCGAATCCAATTGAAACCTGATTCAACTCTAATTTGAAATTCTGTCTAACCTAATTCAATTAGACTTTGAATCCAAATCCTAATTAGATTGTAAAACCCAATTACATTCAAATTAAGTCGAATCTAATTAAATTTAATATGATTTAAATCAATTATAAGAAAATGATTTGCAATTTGGGTTCGATTCAAATCCGATTTGAATCCAATTCGAAATTATGTCAAACCTAATTCAATTAGACTTTGAATCCAAATTTTACTTGAAATATTAAAATCTAATTAGCCTTAAATTAAGTCAAACCTAATTAAATTAAATCTAATTTAAATCAATTAGAACTTGATCCATAAATTAATTAAGTCCAAAAACTTACTATAATCAAATATTGATTTTTAACCATCGAAAAAATGACTTAGGAGAAAAAAATTAATATTAATAACTTTGTATCAGCAACGGCTTTAGCGATGGCAAAAACACCATCGCTAATAATTTAGAAATATTATTTTAAAAATACAATTATTAGCGATGAAAAGTTATTACCGATAGCACTTGCCGTCACTAATAATATTTTAATATTAGCGATAGGAGAATATTATTAGCGACGGAAGTTGCCATCGCTAGTAATCTTTCTGCCCTCATTTTCTCCCACCTCACTGTGCCTTCATTTTCCCCCACACTATCGCCCACCACCCCCATTTTCCCTCATCCCACCGTCTACCACCTCGTTTTCCCACCAACCCCCCCTCCTGCATTTTTATCCCCCACCGCCCTCTCCCCCACCCTTCGGTCCCCCCACCACCCTCCCCCGATCGACGGCCTCCCCCTGGCTGCACCCGGCTCGCCTTCCCGAGCCCCCGACCGCCTCCCATCTCCCCGAGCCCCCGGCTGCAATCTCCCGGCCTCCTCCCGCCTCCTTGAAACCTCGGCCCGCCACCCCTCCCCCACCTTTCGGTTCCCCCACCACCCCCTCCCCCCAATCACCTTCCCCCGACTGCACCTGGCCCGCCTCCCCAAACCCCCGGCCACCTCCCACCTCCCTGAGCCTACGGCGCAAGATCTCGGCCTTCCACCTTGCCGAAATCCTGGCCCGCCACCCCCCTCCCCCGCCCTTTTGGTTGCCCCACCACCCCATCTCTCCCCCGATTGGTGGCTTTCCCCCGGCCGTCTCCCTCTGGTTACACCCGGTCGACCTCCCCAAGCCCCCAGCCTCCCGCCTCCTCGAAACCCTGGCCCACCACCCTCCTCTCCCCTGCCCTTCGATCCCCCTGCCACCCCTCCCCCGGACCGCCTCCCCCCGGCTGCACCTAGCCCGCCTCTTCGAGCCCCTGGTTGCCTTCCGCCTCGAGCCCTCGGGTGCAAGCTTCCGACCTACCGCCTCCCCAAAATTCCGACCCACCATCCCCCTCCCCGCCCTTTGGTCCCCCACCATCCCCCCTCCCCCAATCGGCGGCTTCCCCAGGCTGCCTCCTCCCCGGCTGCACTCGGCCCACCTCCCCGAGCCCCTGGCTGCAAGCTCCCGACCTCCCACCTCCCCAAAATCTCAGCCCACCATCCCCCTCCCACGCCCTTTAGTACCCCCACCACCCCCTCTTCCGACCGGCGGCATCCCCCCAGCCGCACCCAACCTACCTCCTCAAGCCCCCAACCACCTCCCACCTCCCTGAGCTCCCATCCATGGCAGCATCCCTGAACCTCAATCCCTGCTCACCTGTGCCTCCTTACGCCTCAATTCCTGCATACCAACCCGTGCCTCGATTCTATACGGTAGCCTTCTAATGTGAGTATTAGCGATAGTATTAGTGACAGCTAATACCATCACGGTGATAAATTTTTTTATTTAAATTATATTAATTAAACATAATTAGATACTAAAAACTATTTAAGTATTAATTTGCATGGGATTTAGGTCCTGGTATGTAGAGCACTCGAATCGAGGGAAGGTTCGGGCAACATTGCAAACATAGAGTCAAGACGTCCCTTCACATTCCGGTCTCGACATACAGAGTGCTCAAACCAAGAGAAGGTTCACACTACAAACACAAGGTCGAGATGTGCCCTATGTGCTTCGGTCTCGACATGCAGAGCGCTCAAACCGAGGAAAGGTTCGGGCAGCATTGCACACATGGGGCCGAGATGTAACCTACGTGCTCCAGACTCAGCATACAGAATGCTTGAACGGAGAGAAAGTTCAAGCTGCAAACATGAAGCCAAGACCAAGACGTGCCCTGCACGCTCCAGTCTTGGCATGCAGAATGCTTGAACCGAGGAAAGGTTCAGGCAGCATTGCAAACCATTTCCATTTGCAATGATATCTCTTGCTTATGTGATTATGCTTTTGGGAATGCTGCACTTTAGTTCAAGGATGGGCTTATTGTCCTTGTAAGCAACGTGTCAATAGAGAAATGTTTGATAGGGATGGAATAGTTGTCCATTTATATAAAAGTGGATTTATGCCAAACTACAAGCATTGATACCTATATGGGGATCAAAACATGGGAGACAATCGCAAGGGCTTCAGAGGCTCTACATATCCAAGACCTTGCTGATATACAAGAGCTTAATGGTGACGGCTTGAGTAGATGATTAACACATTTGGTGTTTGATCTAGTTATTGATGGGTGTCAATGTAATAATCCTTTAGATTGCAACCGTTATAGTCAAGATGGACATAGGGTTGCTATAGTTATAGTCATGCTTACCCTTTATAGGGTTACTACCCGTTAGAGGCTACGCAAGGCTATAACTATAGCAACTCCTATAGTCTATCACAGCTATGACAGTTGCTATCTAAAAGATTATTACATGGACTGCTACTAATAATCAGATTAAATCCACCAAATGTGCTAATCATATGCTCGAGCCAATCACTATTAATCTCTTGCACATTAGTAAATGTATTGGACAAGTAGAGCTTTCCATCCATGCATGTTGTCTTCCACGTCTTTCCATGCAGGAGGTACCAACGCTTGTAATTTGGCATAAATCCACTCCTACATGAATGGACAATTATTGTATTACTATCAAGCATTTCTTCATTAACACCTCTTATAAAGACAACAAGCCCATTCTTGTCCTAAGAGTGCAGCATTTCCAAAAACATAATTATAGGACATCATTGCAAATGAGAATGGTCAAAACGCATCCTACACATGCAGACTTGGAGCTTGCCAAATGACTAAGCTGCACGAGCACATGAATTTTATTTTTAAGTTAATTTATTTTTTAATAAAATTTATACTTCTGATTTGCAGCTCGAGGAGGCGGCTGGGGGCTCGAAGAGACTATGATGACTGCCTATGTGAGATGCACTTGAATGGAGGTAATGCATTCTGTTCTTGTTATTGTATGGTCAAGCTTGAATGATCTGTTACATCGCAGACAATTGCTTGTAGCCATCTCACTATACTTCAGTGCAGAGGAACTTGCAATGCAGGGCAAGCTTGGATGGTCTGTTACATTGCAGACAACCGCTTGTAGCCACCTCATGGTTAAAGGTGTTATATTGCAGACAACCGCTTGTAGCCACCTCATGGTTAAAGGTGTTATATTGCAGACAACCGCTTGTAGCCACCTCATGATTAAAGGTGCAGATAAACTTGCAATGCCTTATTTTTCAATGGCAGATCTAGGCCTTCTTCACATTTTCATGTATTAAGATTACCATGTATTGCTAGATGAGAATCAGACAATGCCTAAATCAGGAAACCAGCAAACCAATACATTATCATGTATTGTTGGACGAGAATTATTTTTCTGCTGATACATTGTAGATGCTAACTAACAATCTTTGTTATATATGAGTTAAATTTTGATCGTCTTGTTATATTTTAATAGATATTTTGTTTGAACCAATTTTTAGGTCATCTCTTGCTTTGGTTTTTTTTATTTTTAGATATTATACATCATATTTTCTAGAGATCGGAGCCATTCTAGCCAAGGACAAAGCTCTCGAGGAGAGAGTGATCATGCGGCCAGCTAGCATGGTTCCGCACATCTCATACCGAATGATAATTAAACTCTAATACTTTAGATATTATAATCTTGTTCTTTGCTAACTAATATAACATTCTTTATATTAAATATTTTACGCTCAGGTTTGGATAACGACCAGCTCATAGACAGTCATAGTCGAGGACCCACCCAGCTCACGGCACCTCCAACTCGGTCGGAGGATAGACAGCTCATCCACGTTCAGAGCCGCTCGTAAGTACTACAACTTCAATTAATATATTTCTAATTTAGCAATTCTATAGTTAATATTTATTTTTTACAATCAATTTTGCAGCCTGTTTAGAGAGGCTGGAGTATCTCATGGTTACCAGCATCATTCGATGCTTGATGCTGGAGTCGATGAACGAGTTTTCTAGTTGGCCATCTGGAGCACGTGATGCAGCCCGAAAAATATTTCTGATAAGTCAAAACTGGTTTAATTTTTAAATTTTTGATATGTTGGTATTTTAATTACATATAAATATACGCTTGCTTGTATCTTACAGAAGTACTATCGATTCGAGACTCCCCAGGATGAGGCTAGCCGTCAGATCTTCGAGGTGGCCACACGAAGGCTTCGAGATGGCCTCTATAGCCTCAGGCAATCCACCATTCAGCACTCCAATTCCCAGTCACCATCGGACTAGAGATCCTTCACGGATCACTGGATGCGGACGGACATATGGCAGGCCCTCTACGACCAATGGAGCAACGAGTACTCCAGTAGGCAGCATAGGGCCCGATAGAACCGTGCCACCCAGTAGGATCCGATCAGGTATACGGACGGCTCGGTCGATACACATGTTGTGGCCGACAGATTGGTAAGAACTCAATATCAAAGATGTTCACTAGAACTGTAAACTTTTATATGCATGTTTTAATTAATTTAATTTTATTATTTATTTATTATAGATACGACAGCTGGGTCATCCACCAGACCAACTATAGTTGTGGCGGGCTACACACCATTCTATGACCGGTGACTATTTAGATTCTACATCGCGACAGATCATAGTGATAATTTTAAACTTTATTTACTAATTAAGTTATTACAAGTTCTAATTTTTATATTATAACTAATATATTTCTGAACTATGCAAATGCATTATGCGACGTACGTTGCTGAGAGATATGGCGATGATCCGTCTTCTCAGCCCTCCTTGATCTTGAGGGACGGCTCAACGCCACCAGAAGGGTAAGAGCCGGATCATAGAATTCGGCCATAGCTTCGACCCTTTACCATCTCGATATCCTTCGACATCCTCACAGGCCTCGACGTCTTAGACCTGGAGTGATGCGCACGTGGAGAAAGTCATGCAAAAGTTTCTAAGCCAGCGATCTCAGAGCCTCCTAGATGCCATCCACGATACGATCGTGGAGCTTCTCCGGAACCCACAGCTGCACGACCAATTGGGCTCATTGTCCCAACCATCACATCAGGTAATTATATTATTAAATTATTTTAATTAATTAAAATTTTTATTTTTAGAAGCTTCGTATATTTAGGTTTGAGTCTAGGAAGGAGATCTAGGGGCTAAAAATTTAATCTAACCATTCAATCGATAGACCGAGGGTGTTTATAACTTCGTATAATCGAATGGAACGTGTAGAAATAATCTATTTGAGAATCGAAAGGGTGTATCAAAAGATACATCTTCATATCGAAAGATGCACCTCCGTATCAAAACTTTCTAATATTATTTTATTTTTTTATTACAGGATGTTGGGACAACCAACTCTCACCCACCAGCTACTGGAAAGGAGGCGACGAACAACGATAATAATCGAATCTGATTTTTTTGATATATTTTATTTTTTGATATTGCTTGTAAAAAAATTATATAATTTTAATTTTTTATATAATATAATTAATTTTTAATTTCTAATTATCACATTATCTTTGAATTTTAATTATAACAGGTATTAGGAGTTATAATTCATTATGATTATTAAAATAATTTTTTTAAAATATTATTTTTTATTTTTAAATAAATAAAATTAACTATTACTATCAGTATTAGCGAACACATTAGAGACCAAACTATCGTCGCTAATATTTTTTAAATATTTTTTATTTTATTTAAAATTTAAATAAAATTAGTGGTCGCTAATAATCATTAGCAACGGAATGATTGGTCGCTAATAATCATTAGCAACGGCAATAGCAACGAATTTGCCATCGCTAATATTTTTTAAATAAATTATTTTAAAAAATAATTAACGATGAAATTATTTCATCTCTAAAGCCATCGCTAATTTTATTATTAGCGATGACGATTTTTGCCATCGCAAATGATGCCAATTAGCGACAAGAATTTTTCAGATTAGCTTTTACGATAGTATTAGCGACGGTATGTCTATTAGCAACGGCAGAAGGACTACTGGCGATAGCATCGCTAATAGTCTGAATTCTTGTAGTGACCTTATCTTGCAAGGAGCCCTCAAAGCGAAGTTTCAATGGAGAAAATTCTACAAGGTCACAAGAATTAGATCAAAGAAAACAAATTAGATTGACCATTTGATATTACAAGCATAGTCATAAATTATTTGTTTAAAAATAAAATACCAAGAAAACACCTACCTTTTAACAGCATTTAATAAAATCTTGTTGGAAAGGTCCTGCAGGAAAGAAAAAATGAAACACCTGTCAATCACCATTTTTATTTATTTTACTTTCACATTCAGAAAGTAACATTTGTTTATACATATATATATATACATACACACACACACACACACATATATATAGGTACATACATACATACATATACATACTACATATACATATACATACATACATGTATGTATGTGTGTGTGTGTGTGTGTGTGTATATAGCATGACTTTGTTTACTATATTGCACATGCAGTACAAACTTTCTTTAAGCAAGTTCATAAATTGCCTGACAAATGCGATTATTACTAACATCTAGTATCAATTACGGCAAGACAAGAGAAACATTCTACCACACACAAAACTTAATAATATAATCTGAATTAAAGAATATTATCAAAAAAGTAAAAACCAGTGTAACAAAATTACCTATTTCTCTAAACTTGTTCTAATGATCCGTGTCACCATTTCTCTCTGACCATTGTCACCATTTTGCCCTCCATTAGATAAAGGCCCAGTTGATTTCCTCGAAGGAGCTTTACCAGCAATGTCCTCCATATCAACAGCAACTAATTCCATGGCCTCCTCCGACGACGAATCGAAGCCGTTGTTCTCTGGAGTAGAAGCCAAGTGCCCACCGTTCTCCCGCACATCACCCTTCAGTAAATGACACTCACCTCGTGGAAACACTTACTGCATTTCCACCAACCATAAAGGCATATCAAATTAGATAATGACCTCATAGCAGACTGACTGATGACTTTAGTTGTTTCACTGGCTATCCAATGCAAGCATCGACATAAAGGTTAAGGTATATCTAAAGGGATTCCACTTGCCACTTTTGTAATACTCACTGGTTATAATTTGTTCAACAGTGCAGCCATTTGGAACAACTCTTTACTTTAAATGGTGCCATGACCTATTTTAAACAAAATATATCAAACTCTAAGGCATGCCATTACCCAGCACAGAATGATTTGGAAGCCTGACAGATTTGGAGATGAAAGATGCAAGTATATAATTAGAAGGAAAACAACCTATCAAATCATCGATGATCATTATGAGAACACAAGAACCATAATTACCGACCAAAGCTTCCAATTTCAAGGATTTTTAAAGACGAAAAGAGGAATGATCCCTACCTTGAGCTGCTGGATAAAGAAGACGGAGGAGGCGTGGGCCTGGAAGTCGTAGGAGAGCTTGAAGCGGCGGTCGAGGAGGCCAACGGTGCCATCATTGCATCCGACGGCGATCTGCCCCCTCCCGCTCGAGCAGCACAGGATTTGGCCGGTGATCTTGCTGGGGATTGAGGGCCTTCCTGGCAGACTTCTCCTCGAAGAACTCAAACTTCCTCCACTGGTACATCTCCAGACGTGATCGCAAGAGTGGATTTGGATAAACCTAACCCTAGAAACCGAGCTGGCTTCAGTTGGAGAGGATGTGACGACGGAGAGGAGAGATGAAACTGAAGGAAAATCCTGATTTCCCGGTCCAGGTTCGTTCAGATCTGATCAGATCAAGAGATATATTTCAAAACTTTTTCTCTTGATTCCAATCAGATCTTGATATGTTTCAGATCTGATTCTTATTATTTTAATAAAATAAAATTAAAAAGATAAATTAAATCAAATTTAATTTACCTGATCTGGGTAATCCTATTACCCTGTTGATGATCCTGTTTGCAGCGGAAGGTTCTGGATCTTAGCCACGCAAGCGCCTGGCCTCTACCGGTATCCACTCGGGTTGGATCTGGAGATCCTCTTCTTCTCTATCACGCCTCCAAAAATCAGATCTGAATCTGATTTGGAGGATCTTCAAAACTCTTTTGAAGATGAGCAGTCGTCCTTTGCAGCAGCGCAGCCTTCTTGTTTTTGATCGCCTTTCTTTGATCTGAATCGCACCAACCAGGGTCCAAAACTCCTTTTGGACGTGGAGAGCAAGGGGAGAAGAGACTATGGCGTGGAGAAGGAGGGGAGAGGCAGCCTTGGGGCGTGGGGTTTCTCAATTGAATTGCTTCTTTTTAATCTGAGTTGGGCGCAGGGTCTTATTTATAGACTAAGCGTGATCCAACTCCTCTTCCTCCCAACCAATCACAACCCTTTGTGAAATCAGATCTAAATCTGATTGGTGGGAATAGAGACCCCTGGATTCCTCCTTAGAGGGCGCCTAAGACCAGTCAAAGTTGGTTCTTAGAAGAACTCTAATTGGAATCCAAAAAGGAGATGGAGTCCTTGTCCAACAAGGACTCCTAGGCGCCTCCAACTTGGGCACACGCCTAGGGTGGCGTGCGCCCTTCTCCTTGCCAGGTTCTGGCAGGGGGACAGGCCCCCACCAGCTCTCCAATAGGTGCATGACATGTGGTCAAAAGTCAAAGTGTCAATGGTCAACGTTTGACCAGTCAAAGGTAGACTTTTGACCAAAGTCAAAGAACAAGAAATGGCAGGTGACCAAAAATGGCAGGTAATGTCTTACAAATAAGACAACCTTTTCTGACTTGGACAACCTCCTGTCAGACCACATGAAGGCCTCTGTTTGAGCACAAACTCCTTTGGCTCAGACAGGACAACTTATTTATGATAGCAAAAGAAGAACGTTAGGTTCAATCGAGTGCTAGCACGATTTCCTTGAACCTAATTGAATCTCATTCAGATCAATTGAACTAGATCAGTTCAATTGATGATCACCAGATTCAAACCCTTGTTTGTGTGACCCAGTTAGGTTCAGTTCTGTATGGTAATGGGATATGTCATGATCTCTATCATCGACATCATCGAAACTCCTTTCGATGGATCAGAACTCTTCTGATTCGAACAGCTAGAATGATCGATCATCTAAATCATTCTAATTGCTCCCAAAATCCACCAGTGACACCTAGCAGTATATGGTGGCAACCCATCAGAGCTGAATGTGAACCTCTTGGTGCAGCTACCTGTGTGATTCAGTTCTTCTATCTTGAGCCCCGATCAGATTAGGGTTAAGGTAAACTCGTCAAACCCTAGTCTCTGTCATATGATGTAATCATTCGATTCGAGTCCAATGTGAAAATCTAAATAGAAACTCTTTCTATTATTTCACTCTACCATGGCCATGGATTTCTGGACTTGATTCTCATGATCATCATAGGGCTACTCCTCTACCACCGAGGTAGATAGATTCCATCTTGATGCAATCCAGTTCCTACAATGAACATGTCATAGCCAACATACACCTCAGGGTTCCATATGGCTAGGAGACCGAGTAATGGTGTAGTCAAACTATAACACCCTCAAGGTGAACTGCCGATGCATCTCAGGTCAAAGAACCAGACACACTACTGCAGCATCGAGTCAGTCATTGACGAGAAGGTAGACTCCCTAATGACTACTCGAGGTGGTCACGCTCAGTGCCCTCGTTCTCTAACGAGTACCTGTACTCTCGCTCCGGTGTCTCCACACCGTAGACTCAAGACTCATCTACTAAAGAGAAGCGATTGTACACCAACCTTCCGGATCAATCACCATCCTCGTGATGATCCTATGGTCAGGAGCAATTTATGAGTTAATAATGATTATTCATGTCTTAAATTTTCAACTCTTGAAAATATGAATTATCATTACCATTAACTCAAAGGATGTATCACAGACACTAAATACACATATGTGATAGAAAATAACCCATTTATTGATTTTAGTCAAAATTACAATTTTGCCCCTAGAAGTGTATTACAAGTGTCAGCCAATTCTGGCTTCTAGGGCACATATATCTAACAATCTCCCACTTGTCCTAAAGCCAATTGGCTACAAGTCTAAGTCCCATCTTCTCAAGGTGGGCTTCGAACTTCTGCTGGCCCAACGGCTTTGTAAGTGGGTCTGCCACATTATCTGCGGAGTCGACTCTCTTGACCTCGACGTAACCCTTTTCAAGGTAATCGTGGATGAGATGGTATCACCGTTTGCTTGGAACTCTTCCAGTACAAACAGTCTGCCAGATGTCGACTTTCGATCATCTATATCAGACATGAAATCTGAGTCTATGTATCCCTGGACTTGGAGTTCTCCGTTACCAAAGACCAGCATCATATCCTTAGTTCTTCTCAAGTACTTAAGGATACATTTCACAGAAGTCCAGTGTTCTTCACCTGGATTTGACTGATATCTGCTTGTGACACTCACAGCATGGGCTATATCAGGTCGTGTACATAGCATGGCATACATGAGGCTCCCTATTGCAGAAGCATAAGGGATCTTGCTCATGCGTTCTATTTCCTCAGGTGTGCTGGGGCACATCTTCTTGGAAAGATGAATACCATGTCTGAAGGGTATTAATCCCCTCTTAGAGTTTTCCATACTAAACCTCTTTAGTACTTTCTCTATGTACATCTTCTGTGAAAGTCCTAGCATCCTATTCGGTCTATCTCTATAAACCTTAATTCCTAGAATAAAGGATGCTTCACCTAGGTCTTTCATGGAGAATTCCTTGGACAACCACATCTTGACTGATGTCAACATGGGAATATCATTCCCAATAAGGAGGATGTCATCCACGTACAATACGAGGAAGACAACAGCGCTCCCACTGACCCTTTTGAAAACACATGGTTCCTCTTCGTTTTTGATGAAACCAAACGTTTTGATCACATCATTGAAACGAGTGTTCCAGCTCCGAGATGCTTGCTTAAGTCCATATATGGACCTTTGCAGCTTGCAAACCTTGTGATCAGCATCACTGGATGTGAAACCTAGCGGCTATTCCATATAGATATCTTCCTCAAGATATCCATTTAGGAATGCCGTTTTCACATCCATTTGCCATATTTCATAATCGAAATAGGCTGCAACAGCAAGCAATGTGCGGATGGATTTTAGCATAGCCACTGGGGAAAAGGTATCCTGATAGTCGATGCCTTCGCGTTGACTATAACCTTTTGCCACTAGTCTAGCCTTGAATGTCTCCACATTTCCATCTGCACCAATCTTTCTCTTGAAGATCCATTTACATCCAATAGGTACTATACCTTCTGGTGGATCTACCAAGGTCCAGACTTGGTTTGAGTGCATCGAGTCAATTTCTGACTGCATTGCCTCTAGCCATTTCTCGGAGTCGATATCTGATATCGCCTCGTTGTAGGTTTTGGGATCATCTCCATGAGCACCATTACCTACGAGGAACATTTCCTCTACATCCTCTGAAACAATACCTAAGTATCTTTTAGGGGGACGGGAAACTCTTTCCGATCTACGAGGTGGAGGAGGTAGTGTTCTTATTGGCTCAACCTGATTTGGTTCCACTTGGTCCTTAGCTCGTTCTGCTTGTGAGACTTTCTCATCAAGCTTGATCTGTTTTCCAATGCCGCTATCTTGAATAAACTGTTTTTCAAGAAAGATGGCATGTCGACTCACAATCACATTGTGGTCTTCTGGAATGTAGAAATAGTATCCTAATGACTCTTTAGGATATCCTATGAATCGAGCTCTGAAGGACCTAAATTTTAACTTGTCCGCTTGTTGTCATGAGCCGGACAACCCCAAATTCTGAGATGACTCAGACTTGGTTTCTTACCGTGCCATATCTCATACGGTGTGGTAGGAACGGTTTTAGAGAGAACCCTATTCAGTAAATAGATTGAAGTTAACAATGAGTATCCCCAAAGAAAATCAGGAAGGTCTGTGAAGCTCATCATGGATCGAACCATATCTAATAGAGTCCGATTTCTCCGTTCTGAAACCCCGTTGAGTTGAGGTGTTCCTGGTGGAGTCCATTGAGAGACTATGCCATTATCCTTGAGATAGTCTAGGAATTCCCTGCTAAGGTATTCACCTCCTCGATCTGATCGAAGAACCTTAATGGGTTTTCCTATTTGTTTTTCTACTTCATGTCTGAATTCTTTGAACTTTTCAAAAGCTTCAGACTTGTGTCTCATAAGATACACATACCCATACCTAGACAGATCATCAGTAAAGGTAATGAAGTAGACAAAATTGCCTCTAGCCGGCACATCAAATGGGCCGCACACATCTGTATGTACTAGGGCAAGGAGATCTGTGGCCCTCTCCCCATATCCAACAAAAGGGAGTTTAGTCATTTTGCCTTGAAGACAGGATTCACAAGTTGGATATGACTCGGAAGTCAATGGACTCAATAGTCCATTTTTCTCCAATTTGTTGATCCTATCTTCTGCTATATGACCTAATCTCAAGTGCCATGGATATCTGTCGTTTGGACTATCCCTAGGTCGTTTGGCATTCACGTTTTGCTCGATAGTTAGAACAGGTACATCAATATGTAGCTGATAAAGATCATTAATAAGGAAACCATTTGCAATTTTATTTCTTTCATAAAGAATGTTACAATGGTCCTTAAAGAAGGTGATCACATAACCTTCTTGTGCTAAGCATGAAACAGAAATCAAATTCCTGCTGGCTGCAGGCACAAAATAACAGTCTTGCAAAACTAAGTCTAAACCAGATGGTAATTGCAGAGGGTATGTTCCCACGGCTACTGCAGCAACTCTTGCTCCATTACCAACGCGTAGGATCATGTCTCCATCCCTCAGCCTCCTGCTATCCTCAAGACCCTGCATAGAAGTGCACAGATGAGCACTAGAACCAGAGTCAAGCACCCAACTGGATGCAGAAGAAACCGTAAGGTTAGACTCAATAACGAGCATACCTCCAGAAGGACCTTCCTTCTTGTTCTTCAGGGTGGCCAGGTAAGTAGGGCAGTTCCGCTTCCAATGGCCGTCGCTGTTGCAATGGAAACACTTTCCTTTGCCATCGGCCTTTTTCTTCGATTCTGCCTTCTTCTTCTTTGATCCTTCCACCTTTTACTTTTTCACAGACTTCTTTTTCTTTCCATAAGACTTTCTTTTGGAAGAAGTCCGTTCCATAGCAAGAACTAAGCCTTTAGAACCTTTCATAGAAAGCTCAGCGGTAACCAACATATTCATTAACTCGGCCAAGGAATTCTGAAGTTTTTGCATGTGGTAATTCATGATGAATTGCCCATATGCATCAGTCAAGGATTGCAGAAATGATATCGTTCTGCGGGTCCAAGTCCAACTTCACACCGAGCTTCTCAAGCTCTTCCATGTCCTTGATCATTGTCAGACAGTGATCTTGGACTGACTGCCCATCACGCATCTTAGCCTTAAAAAGTCGTTTCGTGACTTGATATTTGGCTGCGCGACTCTGTTCACCAAACATCTCCTGCAGGTGAGCCAACATTTGGCGAGCAGTCCCGATATCCTCATGTTGGCGCTGGAGCTCATCAGACATCGAGCCCAACATGTAATATCTGGCCTTATTATCTTCGTCCAATCCATTTTTCCAGAGACGCTCTCTGTTCAACAGATGGACGGGCTGGTAATGTGGGAGGGTCCTGGTCCAAAACATGGGTTAACTTCTCGGAACCCAAAACAATTTTGTAGTTCCTGAGCCAATCTTTATAATTGGGTCCAGTCAGTCTATGTGTGTCCAGGATACGTGCCAATGGGTTTGACGCAGACATATTCCTGTAGAGAGTCAAAGATTCTAGTTAGATACTGTAATTTTGACTTGACCAATTTGTTTAGAGATTTTATTTTTAAACAAATTAGCTCCCACTATTTTCTCGGATCCCTACACTCCCTCTGTAGAGATGCAAAAATCTCCACGATTAATGATTTCTAGTGGGTGGTGCGGTCTCACCAACTGACTCATCACCTCACCTAACAGTTATTGGTGATGGGTTAGCCAATGAGTGAACAACTCTTGTTCAATGATTCTCTAATCATGGTGCACCCGAAACTTGGTCTCTAATTCATGAATCTCACCGTATCCGGAATATTGATCCACTCCTTAGTTAAGTCAGACCCACCATTTGCATAGACTGGGTTCCTAATTGAGTCTCTCACCGTATCCGGAAATATTGAGCTCAACTCATCCTCCAGCCCATAGCATCCAATGCCTAATAGACATGGTTGCGTCTTCCCGGTGCAACTGAGCCACTGTATCCAGCCGAGAACAATCAACCCCGGGAAGGGCCCGCACATCTACAATGGTGGAAGACCTCAGACTTAATCTTTTCTTAGGGAGAATTGATTCAGGTCTCATTAAACTAGACTTGTCTTAGTCATAACAATTATGACTAACCTAGTGGCATGGGTTAGCTCGGATTATTGACCACCTCAGATCAGAACTGTGTCAACAGATATGGCCAGGTAAGTGAGACCGGTGGAAGGAATATGCCATTAACTCGTACAAGAACGCATTCAGGTCGAGTAGCTTCCAATTAAAAACCAGTCGGTCGTCTATGCCAAACTTACCTTAGACACCAAATTGTTGAGTCAGAACCAATTGGGTTAGCCTACAATCCAGACTCTAACCTCTGAGCCTAATTAGGTCTTGCTTGATCGTGACTCGATCTTGACCCAGACTTAATCCTATTAGGCTGGTCAATTTAAGCATTGTTGATCCCATCTAACCAACTCTTGATTCGGTTTGATCAACCGCTTAGACCTAATTGAGCTACCCAAGCCCGAACCCAGTATTATGAATATGTCTTAGATCTGAAATTCTCAATTTTAGACCTAATTAATATTCCATAAACTTAATTCTTAATTAAGTAGGGTTCATAAACAAAATATGCACAATAAATCCTAGGGTTTCAGGATCTAGGGTTTTGCAGAAAGTAAGTTTTGGGTTTCTGATTAAGGACGAACACGCAGCACCCCTACACATCATAAGAACACCCCATCGAATGGGAAGAGAGGGCCTTTAAACCCTTCTTCGTTCTTATGACCGGACGGCCAAGAGGAACGCCTTAATCAGGAACATTCAATACTACAAAACAATATCAGATCTATATCATATATCTCATATATAAAGTAGATCTAATCATGCCATATTTTGCATACATCTCATGTATCATAATTATGAATGTTTTCAGATCTAAATTATCTCATAATAATCTGAAAAAATTAGATTTAAATTGATCTAATCAAAATAAATTCTAATCTAGACAATTATGTAGAACTATTCTACAACTAGTCTAGACATGCATCAATCATATCTCATATGATATTCAAAAATTAAATAATTTTATTTGCTGTTTTTCAGATGTTATTATAACACTTATAATATCAGAAAACAGTAAATAAAAAGATCTAAAACATGATTTAATCGGATTAAATCAAAAACATGCAAGACTATTCTATAGAACTATTCTATTCTAGAACTAGTCATGCATATCTTCTAATCTTAGATCCAAATTATTTAATTTTAATTTTTTCTGATTTCAGATCTGATCACATCTCATGTGACATCTGAAATCAATTATTTTCTAATTAAAATAAATTTAAAATCAGATCTAAACAATTTAGAACCATGGCTCTGATACCAGTTGAAGGAAAATCCTGATTTCCCGGTCCAGGTTCGTTCAGATCTGATCAGATCAAGAGATATATTTCAAAACTTTTTCTCTTGATTCCAATCAGATCTTGATATGTTTGAGATCTGATTCTTATTATTTTAATAAAATAAAATTAAAAAGATAAATTAAATCAAATTTAATTTACCTGATCTGGGTAATCCTATTACCCTGTTGATGATCCTGTTTGCAGCGGAAGGTTCTGGATCTTAGCCACGCAAGCGCCTGGCCTCTACCGGTATCCACTCGGGTTGGATCTGGAGATCCTCTTCTTCTCTATCACGCCTCCAAAAATCAGATCTGAATCTGATTTGGAGGATCTTCAAAACTCTTTTGAAGATGAGCAGTCGTCCTTTGCAGCAGCGCAGCCTTCTTGTTTTTGATCACCTTTCTTTGATCTGAATCGCACCAACCAGGGTCCAAAACTCCTTTTGGACGTGGAGAGCAAGGGGAGAAGAGACTATGGCGTGGAGAAGGAGGGGAGAGGCAGCCTTGGGGCGTGGGGTTTCTCAATTGAATTGCTTCTTTTTAATCTGAGTTGGGCGCAGGGTCTTATTTATAGACTAAGCGTGATCCAACTCCTCTTCCTCCCAACCAATCACAACCCTTTGTGAAATCAGATCTAAATCTGATTGGTGGGAATAGAGACCCTTGGATTCCTCCTTAGAGGGCGCCTAAGACCAGTCAAAGTTGGTTCTTAGAAGAACTCTAATTGGAATCCAAAAAGGAGATGGAGTCCTTGTCCAACAAGGACTCCTAGGCGCCTCCAACTTGGGCACACGCCTAGGGTGGCGTGCGCCCTTCTCCTTGCTAGGTTCTGGCAGGGGGACAGGCCCCCACCAGCTCTCCAATAGGTGCATGACATGTGGTCAAAAGTCAAAGTGTCAACGGTCAACGTTTGACCAGTCAAAGGTAGACTTTTGACCAAAGTCAAAGAACAAGAAATGGCAGGTGACCAAAAATGGCAGGTAATGTCTTACAAATAAGACAACCTTTTCTGACTTGGACAACCTCCTGTCAGACCACATGAAGGCCTCTGTTTGAGCACAAACTCCTTTGGCTCAGACAGGACAACTTATTTATGATAGCAAAAGAAGAACGTTAGGTTCAATCGAGTGCTAGCACGATTTCCTTGAACCTAATTGAATCTCATTCAGATCAATTGAACTAGATCAGTTCAATTGATGATCACCAGATTCAAACCCTTGTTTGTGTGACCCAGTTAGGTTCAGTTCTGTATGGTAATGGGATATGTCATGATCTCTATCATCGACATCATCGAAACTCCTTTCGATGGATCAGAACTTTTCTGATTCGAACAGCTAGAATGATCGATCATCTAAATCATTCTAATTGCTCCCAAAATCCACCAGTGACACCTAGCAGTATATGGTGGCAACCCATCAGAGCTGAATGTGAACCTCTTGGTGCAGCTACCTGTGTGATTCAGTTCTTCTATCTTGAGCCCCGATCAGATTAGGGTTAAGGTAAACTCGTCAAACCCTAGTCTCTGTCATATGATGTAATCATTCGATTCGAGTCCAATGTGAAAATCTAAATAGAAACTCTTTCTATTATTTCACTCTACCATGGCCATGGATTTCTGGACTTGATTCTCATGATCATCATAGGGCTACTCCTCTACCACCGAGGTAGATAGATTCCATCTTGATGCAATCCAGTTCCTACAATGAACATGTCATAGCCAACATACACCTCAGGGTTCCATATGGCTAGGAGACCGAGTAATGGTGTAGTCAAACTATAACACCCTCAAGGTGAACTGCCGATGCATCTCAGGTCAAAGAACCAGACACACTACTGCAGCATCGAGTCAGTCATTGACGAGAAGGTAGACTCCCTAATGACTACTCGAGGTGGTCACGCTCAGTGCCCTCGTTCTCTAACGAGTACCTGTACTCTCGCTCCGGTGTCTCCACACCGTAGACTCAAGACTCATCTACTAAAGAGAAGCGATTGTACACCAACCTTCCGGATCAATCACCATCCTCGTGATGATCCTATGGTCAGGAGCAATTTATGAGTTAATAATGATTATTCATATCTTAAATTTTCAACTCTTGAAAATATGAATTATCATTACCATTAACTCAAAGGATGTATCACAGACACTAAATACACATATGTGATAGAAAATAACCCATTTATTGATTTTAGTCAAAATTACAATTTTGCCCCTAGAAGTGTATTACAAGTGTCAGCCAATTCTGGCTTCTAGGGCACATATATCTAACAGAAACTTGAAATCGAAAGGTCCGTTTGATAAAAATTTGATACTTTCACCAGAGAAGAAATCCATTGCCATGGCCTCCTCCGGCTCGTAGCCCCGGGGTCAATGAGGTCAGAGGGGAAGCCGGCAGCACGGAGGTGTTCGGCGAGGGCTCGGGAGGTTCCGGTCTGGGAGGCGAAGAAGAGCTTTCCCCTCAAGATGGGATAAGGGTTAGGGTTTTGGGAGGAGAGACGGAGGCAGCGGGATTTCCAAGAGGAGAAGAGGGACAGAAAGGCAAGGAGGGCGAGGCTTTTAAGAGAGAAGTGGATGTCGATGCTTTTAAGAGGATGGGGTGGTAAATGGCTGGAAAAGTGGAGAACCCTGGGAAAGAGGAGCGGGTGTTGGATGGGCTCGGTGGCCATCTCGTTCAGTTGGGAAAGAGAAGCAGGGAGCGGGGATGTTGGCTCCGTGGGTTGGGAAAGCGGAGGAGGGCAGCGGCGGCAGGGGTTGGAGGATTGGACCATGACGATGCTTAGAAGCGTTGTTAAGAGCCACATAGATTTGAACTCCGACGATGCTAAAAAACATCATTAAAATTATTATTTAAAATTTTAATTAATTTTGAGATAAAAATTTTATAAGAAATTGGACTTCGACGACATTTATAAGCATTGGGTTGGGGATTGGTTTCCGATAACATTTTTAAACGTCGGTGTAGAACGCTCCATTATAGACGGTTTTAAAAATTTTCAATGCTTGTATCTAGCATCGCTAAATAAATGTCGCTATCCCTCCTTTCTTTTGCAGTGAGATGCTAAATATACAATGAAGGGGAAAGAATGATTTCTACCCTGGACCGTTCTTTCACCGAGAGCTCGTTTTATTGATTCTATATGATGCACAGGGCTGTATTACTTCAGAATTTGATTTCTTCTCTCCAGAGCTAGCGTATACAAGAGTGGCCTATATTATTTAACAAATACACCAGCAGTTCACAGTACTACAAAATCATGATCATTAGAGAAAAATATTTACAATTGAAACCATGAAGAAGAAGACTTACCCTTTTTTTTTTGTAAAGGAAGGTTATCAACTGATTCTTGCTTCCACGATGTTGTGTCTATCTCCTTGTCACTCTTGTCCTTCACTTCATCCATGAAATATGTAGCCCGACATATATAGAAAAATACTAAGATAAATACAACTCTTACTCAATCTTAGTCAAATACTGCTAAGATGCATGTTTGGAGGTGCATTGTACTCATCACAAGTGATTTCAGATCTAAAAGCAGAATTTTAAAAATTTTGCTACAACCCAAAAGTAATTCTTGGATCATGTTTAAGATTCCTCAAAATGTAGTTTATGTAAAGCTGACCTCCTCTCACTTTCCGTGGACTCAGTACCGTAAGCTAAATATCATTTTTACAGGAAGTTAGTTTTTTTTTAAAAAAAATTATGTATTACCCTCTTAATACCACCAGCACATCCCCTTTTCCCACTTCCTTATCTATCTGGACTCTTTCTTTCTTTAGATTAATCTCATCTCATCTCCATCCACATCCCCAATTAATCTCCTCTCATCTCCATCTACATCCCTTTTTTTCTAACTTTTAGGATTATTAATCTCCTCTCATTTTCTTCTTTGTCCCCTTTTGTCTTAGCTTTCTCGTCTATCAAGACTCTTTCTTTCTTCAGATTAATTTCATCTCACCTCCATCCACATCCTCAATTAATCTCCTCTTCATCTTCATCCTCATTTTTTTCGACTTCAGGATTATTAATCTCCTCTCATCTCTCCCCTTTTATCCAACTTTCTTGTCCATCAGGATTTTTTCTTGCTTCATATTAATCTCCTCTCATCTCCATCCACGACATGTCCCTTTTTTGCCAACTTTCTTGTGACTCTTTCTTTGATTAATCTCCTCTCATCTCCATCCCCACCTAATGACATGAAGACAATTTTGACAGAAATAAGAAAGTCAATGGATAACTTTTAAAAAAAATGTACAAAAAGAACATGAAAAAAATAAAATTGAGATTTTTTTTATCCAAACAATTTTACAAATTTATCCCTTTTGGTCATTTTGTCATTCAAAAGCATATTTTGGTTCTATTAACCAAACATACAACAAATTATTTCTACAACTTTCGAATAATTTTAGGATATTAACAGCCAAACAAAAAACTACTTTGTCCCATAGCAGCTTTTGACATCAAAACATAGTTTTTACTAAAAACTGCTTTTTGGCCAAAAGCCACAGCATCTCCAAACAAACCCTAAATGTGAAATAGATTTTACGGTACTCATTTTATGTGCTCATGGCATGCTAGAATGTAGACATTGGGATGTTCCCAATAACCAAATAAGTAGAACCCTAATATGGTCTCCACTAGAAATCATGGAGCTGCCAAGATTCAGAACATGTTCTAATAGCAACCCAAAGTTAAATGTATTGACCTAAATAGTTGGCCTTGACTCAAAAAGGCAAGTAGTACAACCCTTCCTGATAGTCATTGATGTACCATATTGCATGCTGCACCCGAATTGGCTTCTAAAGAGAAGGATAAGGCTACTTCAACCCCATCGACCTAGATCTGACATGGTGGGGATTCCATTTTTTGTAGGATATAGATTTCCACCAATGGTGTATCTTAAAGTTGCACGTGGCATCACTTACGTGAATTTGTCTAATGCAAGAAATTCAAGTGCTCCAATATTGTTTCATATCTTGATTTATTGAATGGAAATATATCGGTAAAGCTTACCAGCACTCTTAGCACAACAGTATCCATGCCACCGAGCGAATCAAGATGTTGTAAGGTTTCATTCTTTACATTAATAACTGCTAAACACCAGTGTATATCTTTGTGTACAGGGACAAAGATCTGCACGGTAAATTCTAAAGATGAGTTAAACATGAGAAACCAGAATGGTAAATTAAAGAAAAGAGTTGATTAATTTTATAAAAGGAATATAAGGTCCAATGACAACTTTAC
>QRFJ01000480.1:850918-944283 GCA_006176705.1 Cocos nucifera | reverse complement strand
GACTCCCTTGAGGGTCCGGGCCAACCTCGACTGCAGGAGATAAGATCTCCTCCAAGCATCCGGCCAATCTCAGCTGCAGGGATAAGATCTCTCCCGAGCGTCCCGCTCAACCTCGCTGCAGGAGATAAGATCTCCCCCAAGAAAAGGCACCTCGGCCGTAGGAGATAAGATCTCCCCTGAGGGTCCGGGGCCAACATCGGCTGCAGGGAATAAGATCTCCCCCGAGGCGTCCACAACAACCCGCGTAGGCCGCGGAGATAAGATCTCCTCCGAGGGTCCGGGCCACCTCGGCTGTGGAGATAAGATCTCCCCCGAGCGCCCGCAACACCTCGACCGCAGGAGATAAGATCTCCTCCGAGGCAACCTCAACTGCAGAAGATAAGATCTCCTCCGAGCAACCTCGAGAGAGATAAGATCTCCCCCGAGCGCCCGCAACAACCTCGACCGCAGGAGATAAGATCTCTTTCGAGGAGTCCGGGCCGACCTCGACCGTAGGAAGATAAGATCTCCTCCGAGCGTCCAGACCAACCTTCTGCGTAGGAGATAAGATCTCCCCCGAGGGTCCAGACCAACTCGGCCGCAGGAGATAGATCTCCCCGAAAGGTCCGGGCTGACCTCGGTTACAGGAGATAAATCTCCTGTCGAGCGACCCATATCAACCTCGGTAGCCAGAGATAAGATCCCTCCGAGGGTCCGGACCGACCTCGGCTGCAGGAGATGATCTCCCTTGAGTTGTCCGCATTCAACCTCGACCGCAGAGATAAGATCTCCCCGAGGGTCCGGGCCAACCCAGCTGCAGAAGATAAGATCTCCCCTGAGCGCCCGTAATTAACCTCGACCGCAGGAGATAAGATCTCCGAGGGTCCGGACTGACCTCGGCTGCAAGAGATAAGATCTTCCTCGGCGCCCGCATCAACCTCGGCTGCAGGAGATCTCCCCCGAGCGACCGGACCAACCTCGACTGCAGGAAGATAAGATCTCCGAGCGCTGCAAACAACCTCGATCGCATGAGATAAGATCTCCCCTGAGGGTCCGGACCGACCTCGACTGCAGGAGATAAGATCTCCTCCGAGCGCCCATATCAACCTCGACTGTGGAGATAAGATCTCCCTCAAGGTAACCTCACCGCAGGAGATCATAAGATCTCCCCGAGGGTCCAGCCGACCTTGCTGCAGGAGATAAGATCTCCTGCCAAACGCCCGCAACAACCTCGCCGTAGGAGATAAGATCTCCCCAAGAGTTCGGGTCGACCTCGGGCTGCAGGAGATAAGATCTCCCCGAAGGCTCGCATCGACCTCGGCTGCAAGAGATAAATCTCCCCCAAGGGTCGGAGCCGACCTCGGCTATGGGAGATAAGATCTCCTCCGAGCGCCCTGCATCGACCTCGACCGCAAGATAAGATCTCCCGGGGGTCCGAGCTGATTCTCGCTGCAGGGAGATAAGATCTCGTATCCGAACGCCCGCTCAACCTCGGCCGCAGGAGATAAGATTCCCCCGAGGGTCGGGCCAACTCGGCCGTAGGAGATAAGATCTCCCCCGAGGATCCGGACCGACCTCGATCTGCAGGAGATAAGATCTCCTCCGAGCGATCAGGCCGACTCGGCTGCAGGAGATAAGATCTCCCCCGACGTTCGTATCAACCTCAACCGCAGGAGATAAGATCTCTCCCGAGCAATCTTGACCGCAGAAGATAAGATCTTCCCCCGAGGGTCCGGGCCGACCTCGGCTGCAGGAGATAAGGATCTCCCCGAGCGCCCGCTCACCTCGACTGCAGGAGATAGATTCTCCCCACGAGCGTCGCGCAACAACCTCGATCGTAGGAGATAAGATTTCCCCCGAGGATCCGGACCGACCTCGGCTACGAAGATAAGATCTCCTCCGAGCTCGCCCGCATCAACCTCTTACCGCAGGAGATAAGATCTCCTCGAGAGATTCCTAACCGACCTCAGCTGCAGGAGAAGATCTCCCTCGAGCAACCATATCAACCTCAACTGCGAAGATAAATCTCCTCGAGCGTCCTAACAACCTCGGCTGCAGGAGATAAGATCTCCCCGAGGCAACCTCGGCTAGAGATAAGATCTCTCCCAAGCGACCGACGACAAACCTCGGCCAGAGATAAGATCTCTTCCGAGCGACCGCGTCAACCTCGATCAGAGATAGATCTCTCCCGAGCGATCGAGACAACCTCAGCCAGAGATTAGATCTCTCCCGAGCGCCCGTATCAACCTCGATGCAGGATGATAAGATCTCCCCGAGCGCCCGTATCAACTTCGACTGCAGGAGATAGATCTCTCCCGACAATCGAGTCAACCTCGCGTAGAGATCGGATCTCTTCCGAGCGTCCGTATTAACCTCAGCTACAGAAGATAAGATCTCCCCGAGTCAACCTCGACTGCAAGAGATAGGATCTCCCCCGAGTCAGCCTCAGTTGTTGGAGACAATATCGCCCCCGAGGAGCTCAACCTCCGACCTCAATCGCAGGAGACGAGGTCTACTTCAACCTCGGCTGAAGATGAGATCTCTTCCGAGCTTCAACATCAGCATCAACTGTGGCCAGAGATGAGATCTTCCCCGGGCTTCAACTCTAATCGGCACAGAGCCCAGAAGAGGACTTTGACAGTCGCCTTTTCTGCACTCCCTTCGAGTTTCGAACTCGAAAGTGGGAGGGACTATTGTTGGGAATAAACCCCGCTCCTGCCGAAGTCCAATTCGATGCTCAGCCTAATGCAACCGATAACCACGAAAGAGCTTCAACGGATGAGTTTTAGCCGAACTCCTTCAGCCTGCCTGATCCCTACCGAACTCCTTCAGCCGATCGAACTCCGCAAAACTCCTTCAACCGACCTGGTCTTTGCCGAACTTCTTCAGCCTGCCGAACTCCTCAACGATCGAGCTCCAATTGGACTCCCACGAGGGTCGAACTCTCTCCGCGCCCCTCCAATCGGATGCCTATGGGAGCCGAGCTCCTTGCGAGCTTCTCCTTCGGCCAAACTCCTCCCGAACTTCTCTCCCAGTTGGATCCTCCAGTGGATTGCTCCCGAATAATTCCACCAGACGTATCCCCTTCAGAAGTTCGAACTCCTCTGGAATCGATATATGCCGAAGTCCACCAACCAACGCCCGCTTTCTTAGAGCTACGGCCATTAAATCTCGACGAACGATCGCCATCAATCCGCTGCAGACGACAGCGATCCGCTGCCAGGCAGCGATGGCTGTCACCATCAATCTGTGGCAGACGGCGCCTTCCTCCGTGACTGATCCCGTCAGACCTCGAGCGGTCCGCTATCAAACAGCTGCAGCTGTCACCATCAAGCTCCGTCTATAAAAAGAGACCCTCCAGATACGCTAACTTTAGGCTCTAAGCTCTCCTCTTCTCCTTTAAACTCTGCCGAACTCATTCCAGAGCACTCCATTTTTGTTGGCCAGAAGAGCTGACTTGATCGTTGGAGGGTCCTGCCAGAGCCACCCCCACCGACTCCGAGCGGGACTTTATTTTGCAGGTCACCGGCGGCGACCTCATCCTCCTCCGCTCCAGCTCGATCCGGCGTCAACCAGATTCTGCACCAACACTTACAAAAGATTTTACCTCAACCACGACATCTGTAGAATTGCTGAATGAACAGTTTAGTGGTTCAAGGATGCTCTTAATCCTTGTAAAAAAGATATCATACCTAACCAGATGATATCTACAGAATAGTTGAATGCTCCAAAAATCATCTCATATAGTTTATAAAAATAAAATCTGCAAACAATGAGCAGATAGAGTGCAATCATACTTAATAAACTTGAGATTAACCTAATGGCAGCATTTGGATCCATTAATTCAAAAAATGTAACTATGGAATTGACACGACTCTACAAAATGTGGCTACGAGATTGATATGAGTGACCATCTGTTAGCATAGTTAAAAGATTCCATTTGGAGGCTAAGTGCCTAATATGATATTCTGCGTGCTCCTTGAGCAATTTTGCATCACCAAGCATGGCAAGGGGTTGAATGCTCCTCTCATAGACCTTAGCAGGCAGAATCTTCTAAGGCGGCACACCCACTTCACTATCTAGAATCTCAAACCTGCACTTCCTAAGCGCTTCCTTATGAAATGTACCTAAGATATCCGCCCCACACCCACGCCGATGCCCACGCCCGCTTCCGCTCCAGCACCCACTTCCATTTCTAGAAACTAAGCCATATACACATTCATGTGAATATGGAATGAATTCCCAGACCTCATTAATGGACTACAACATGCCATGAGTTTAAATTGTAAATAGCACCTACGATTTCATGCATCCAAGGGTTGGTTAGGTGGTCTTTCATTAGATAAGTTTGCTGACACCATGTGTTGTGTCAGACTAGGAGGTTTTGCTTAGAAGTACCACATACTACTAAGCTTCATTCAAGAAAATAAAGGATGTCTTTGAATGAAGCAAGCACCAGAATCTTCTTAAAAGAAGTGTTTAGGTTGCCCCTGGAGTAAGTCCATGCAATTGGAAGTGGATCATTGAGAATCAATTAGCCATATGGCCATAGCATGGAGTATGGACAAAGAGCAAAGCAATTATGGGGATCATAACAAGGGCTTGAATTTTGTATAGTCAAATGAAATTTGTTGCAGATTAGATTATATAAAATTCCCAATGAGATCAATTTGAGAATTTCCCATGAGATGCACAAACAAAAAACACAATAAAGGAAAAATGCAAAGGACATTCAATATGATGCCTGGCAATTACGGGTTGGTATTGAGATTACTTGGGGCAAGATTAACAAGTCATTGGTGAGTTAGAAGAGAGAACATCAGAATCCTTTCCAAATAGCAAGAAGAACCAGCTTCATAATTGAAATTGAGAATTTGAGCTACAACCTCGTAGCATACAATAAGCAAACTCAACTCAACTAAGCCTTGATCTCAAACTAGTTAGGGTTGGCTACATGAATCCATTTCTTCCATTTCGCTCTGTTTTGTGATATCGGATCCTTCCTTGCTACTTCGTCTCATTTGATTTTCAGTCTTACCTCTACCCCTCTTTCCTTCTACGAATATCAAATCACTCCTTTATATCAGTGCATCCCTCGAACTACATCATACATGCCCAAATTGTGTAAATTGTCCCTCTCAATTTATCCTCAACCGGTACTTCCTCTATTGTATAATTACACCAATATTTTGTACATAACTGGTCCCAAGCCCGAATAAAGGAGGGTTGTGGTAGGTTGATAATCAGCGTAAAACCATAGTCACATCCTATGAACATGATCTCATGTAAGTATATGACAAGAAAACAATTGGCATAATATCAAACACAAGAATGAAGTACTCTTAAGCAAGACGATCTTTAAACACACTCATTTTGGTATCTTGTAGAAAAATAAATGGTCATATATGCCACAAGAAAACAAAAAACTTCTGGCCATCCTTCCGAGTTTTCTCCTTAACCTTTCCCTTCAAACTGATTTCTTTTTTGGCTCCCATGATAGAAATTTTCTTTAACAATGCCAAGGAAAAAGCTGACAAATGCCACAATCTTCTTATATTTTACATAATTGAATTTTATTTTGTGGTCCTAAACCTTACACCCCCCTCATTTCCCAAATGAAAGCTTGAAAGTAGAAGAAAGGAGGATTGCATATCACAAGCAGAAAGTGTAACACCCACCCTCCCCCAACCCCACCCCGGGGGTGAAAAAATGCTTTTTAAGATGAAAACTCCATTTCTTGAACCATATGTTGAAGAGAAGCTGCATATTTCCCTATGCTCTCACTACTTACAGACGTTGACAACTTAATCTCAGTATCCCCAAAAAAGCACAACAAAGAAGCTGACGTCTTTAAAACAATGATGGTGATAAGAACATATTAATTGACCACAGATGATCTAGTGAAGTTGGTAGGAGGAAGCTTTTCTTTCTTTCTTTCTTTCTTTCTTTCTTTTTTGTCGGGGCGGGGGAGGGGCGTGTGGCAGGTCACCAAGGATGACCACAGGCTAGAATAACGAGGTTGCTTGGGTTGGTAGACGAAGGAGGTGAAGATAGTGATGCAGGTTGGTGGTAGATATGAAGGAATCAGTTGGGAGTGTGGCAAATTGATAAGGTAAAAGTGGTTAGGATCTGCCAGAACTGAGAAAAGGTGCACGAGTCAGTGCAGGTGAGCCTATAAGTAAATAACTTAGAAATACTTTTGGTGAGGAAGTGCATATGAAGCAGGTGCTCGCAATCCTGGAAAAAGGACTCCAAAGCAAGTGTCTTATCCTACATAGAAGATTTCGGCAACTAAGGTTCGGGTAAGGCAAGGAAAGTGGAGTTGTTTAGGAAGAAAAGGGTGTAGTGGAGATAGAGTTGCCAAGCATTGCAGATGGACGAGAAGTTAGCAGAGATGAAGTTTGTTGAGGGAGGAAATTGGGGAATGGTGGTGGATGGGATTTCAAAGGAAGAGCAGATGGAGAAACTAATGGTCATGGGGCACGGAACTTGAGGAGTTGGGAGAGAGTAGTTCATGATGAGGATGAAACTACCAAGGTTGGTAGATGGAGATAAGGGTGAAGATGGTGGGATTGGTGGGCGGTTAGGGAAGGAATACAAGGGAGTGGTGGCTGATGGAGTTGATTGGAGTTGCAAAAGGATGGAGGGTGGAGGGAAGAGAAAGTAGTTCCAATCTAGCTCTATCAAAAAGCCTAATGAAGTTCATATTACTGAACTCCCATCCACTAGCATTCCCACCAAATCTATGTTCCAAATGTCAGATCATGGAATGCCGTAGCAGGTCAAACCACTTGATACAGCCCGAACCGAGCCGGACCGATGGGGAACTGGTCCGGATCAGCGTTTTTTTCCGAAAAATACATCAAACCACACCGAACCGCTCGATTCAGTACGGTTCGGCATCAAACTACCCGAAACCGGGCGGTTCGGCTCGGTTCGACATCAAACCGCCCGAAATCGGGCGGTTCGGCTCTGAACCGAGCCGTACCGACAAGGGGACAAGGAGGGGTGGGGGGCGGTCAGGAGGGTTTTATTAAAGAGAAAAATTTGAAAAAATTATCACAACCTCAGAAAGACGACGGTTTTCGACCGAAAGTAAGATAATCTAGTATTCTATTGATAAATATTCTTTTGTCAGAGTTTGTGTCCAAAAAACGGTAAGAAGTAAAAAAATAAGAAAAAATCATACCAAAATTTATGATTTTAGTATGATTTCATTATATATTATAAACCTTTGAAAGATCTATGCAGTGATGCTAAAATCATTAATTTTTATTAATTATATATTTTTTTTTAAAAAATATATTTTTTAAATAAAAAAGTTTAAAAAAATTTAAAAAAATTATAAATTCATAATATTATTTATGACAACTGAAGCTATGTATAGTATAAATTTTATATCCGATTTTGAAATTTTTGATGTATCATATGCATAATAACCTTGGCTTAATTTTGAATAAAATAAAAAATAAATAGTATTTAATGAATGTTAATAAGCTTAGAAGAATATATATAGAGTTTATAACAAATTTCTACTTGGATCTAAGCTTAAATAAACTATTTAAAATTTTTAAATTTTTATATATTTTTTAATTACTTAAATAATAAAAAAAATATAAGACCTTTCAACGAAAAATTTTAAATTTTATAGATAATTATTAAAATGATATGTTTTATTAAACTTGCAGAAATAAGTAAAAAAAAGAATATAGAACGTGATATTGGTTGAAAGCATGGCGAGATGCTCTCGACTAGGCACCATTAGAGATGCAAATGGTACAACATAAAGTTCAAAGAAGAAGGGATGACTAAGTTAAAGAGCATTTAACTGGTGGTTATCCCGATGTGGCCATATGTCGAAAATGCCGGGAGGAGTTTCGATAGCTGATGAAGAAACACCTTGCTAATTTTAAATCAATGAAGAAAAAGGCCAAGCATAAGAGAGCAGAAGTGGACCGTCAAGCTGCAAAGCCATCTTCTTATCACTCCAGAGAGTCAGAGCAGGCCTCCACTCCAGATGATGAGGAGGCACAGATGGAGGCTGCCTGATGCAAAACGAAAAATAAATGAAGAACAAAAAATAAAATTAAGAAAAAAAGAAATGAAACAAAGAAAAATAAAGATTCAAAGCCTAGATTTCAGGGATTCAATTAACCAATCATTCAAGTCTAAGGTTCTCCACACAGGTGGAGCCTTAAAATAGAGGAACAAAAAATAATCTAATAGGACTCTAACAATTGACTTGAATCCCAACAGAACTCTTATTACATAATCCTAACAAAATTAAGAATCCTAAAAAATAAAATAATCTAAATTAATCCACAAAAATTAAACCCATAAAATAAATAAGAATTAGGATTTAACGACGCTTCCTTCTTGAATAAGTATGCAAATCCTGATTCCCATCATCCCCTCCTAGATAGAAGAACTCGACTCTGGCAAAGAATTGATGTAAGCTTATAAAACATCTGGATCAATGTATCGTAGATCTTCTTCAAGGATCCAAGTAGCACCTGAGTCTAGACGATCATGCCATTTGATCAAGAATCGACGATATCCTCCATCAACAATAGAAACAATCTCGTCTGTGATAATACGTTCAATTTGATTTGATGAAGACGATGGAAGTGATGAAAAAACTAAAACTAGCACTAGAGGAGATGGAGTGTGATCCCTACTATCATATGCATGCATAGTAGGAAGCTCGAATGTACCTCAATAAGATAGCAAATCCTCAACATTGAAAATTGGAGTAAATTTTAAATCAGAAGATAATTTTATAAAATATGCATTAGGCCCAAGTTTATAAAGAATATAAAATGGATTAGTGGCTCGAACATGTAACTTTTTGAATGAATTTCGAAGATAATAATTATGACGAATACGAACATTTACATAGTCACCTTCTTTAAATTCCATTATTCTACGGTAAGTATTATCAACAAGTTTATTTTTTCATTACTAATAGCAATTTTTTGTTTAATATCCATATGAATGTCATGAATGTATTTAGCAAAAGAAGTGGCAGACTCAGAAATATGATTATTTATAGATAAGAAAATAAATTCAATAGATTGATGAAGATTGAAGCCATAAATAATTTCGAAAGAACTTTTATCAATAAACCTATTTACTGAATTATTATAGATAATTTTTGCTATAGATAATGATAAATCCCACGTCTTAAGTTTATTATCAACTAGACACCTAAGTTACCAAGATTACTATTTACAACATTTATTTGACCATTAATTTATGGATGAAAGGATGAAGAAAAATTTAAATTTGTCCCAAATAGTTTTCAAAGGATTTTTCAGAAATAAATCATAAATTTGACATTATGGTTGGATATTATGGAAGAAGGCAAATCATGAAGTCAAATGACTTCCTTAAAGAATAACTTTGCAATAAAAGGAATATCAGAATTCTTTTGACAAGAAACAAGATGTGCTAATCGATCATCAACTAGAACTATAGTCTTCTTTACTTCTTATTTTCTCGTTTCTTCATGCTCCTTAGGATTTAACCTATAATGTGAAAGATTAGATATCTTTGATCCTGGGAATAGTTCAATGGCATGTTGAATATCACGCATGGGAGGTAAATCATCGGATATGTCTTCAAGGGTCATATCCTTAAACACCTCTTTTAATGGCTCAATTTTAGAAGGTAGGTTATCTTGGGAGTCTGGGATCAGTTGAATCTCATTTCTAAGAAGGACAGCTAACATTATCTCAGATTCTCCACTTTCTATTTTAAATTCCTTATGTGACAAAGTATGATAACTTTTCGAATTAGGAGATTGAAGAGAATTCTTATCCCCTTTGGTAGGTTTGGGCATGCTAGGCTTAGCAGGATTTAATCTAATTTTCTTATCATTATGCGTAAACACATAGGTATTTTCTTTTCTAAAATAATGAGCATCCACATCATAAATCCAAGGTCGACCTAGTAAGACACTAGCAACCTTCATGGTTAAGACATCGCATATAATCTCAACAGAATAAGTTTTCATTTGAATTGGCACTAGACAACATTCACTAATTAGGAGAAACATTTTATCTATCCAGGCAACTCTATAAGGATGAGGATGAGATTGAGATTTCAGTTTCAGTCGATTAACAACAGACTTAGATACTACATTTATCGAACAACCATCATCAATGACTAATTTACATATCTTATCCCCACACTGTGCGTATGCATGAAAAATACTGGTGGGTTTCCAAGCCTCAGAGTCTGAAGAAGCAGTAACCATACCTCGCATAACATTAACACAACCTCCTGATTCTCCATATTCTGTATCATACTCTTCTTCCCTACGATAATGAAAACCATCAAAATTATTCGTAGAGTGGTGGATAATCGAAGGGGGTGTTATATAGATCAAGGGTGCCTGGCTAGCATACATGAAATGACTCTAGCTATCAATAGATTTAAAATTCCATGAAGAAGATCGATAATTAGATTGATTACTAGAAAAATCTTCTAGAGGTTGTTTGCCTATTCTTGACTCTCTTAAGGATAATTGATGTTTTATCTGTTGATCTATAAAATTTACTGTCTTCATGGCTATTTATCTGATCAGCACGAAACTCCCTAATTTCAGTATGAAGTCGGCCTAATATCCGGCAGATCTGATTTAAATTTTCTTAGAAGGTTGTTTGGATTTTTTTGACAGTTTCAAGTTTGTTTTTCATTACAGTTTGTGTATCTTTTATATTACCAATATTCATGATAAGAAAAAAAATTTAAAATTTTATATGTATTTAAAAGTTTAATTATGATGCTCACAGTAAAAATCGTAGGATCCAACTTAATATCTATGTTTTTTATTCGTATAATAGTAAGATATGTAGGTATTTGATGTAAAAAACAGTAAATATTTGAAAAAATATGAAAAAGACAAAATCAAGACCTAAGTAATTTTAAATTATCTAAAGATTTTTAAAAAAATCCAAATTTAATGGAGGGATAGTACATTTTTCCTTGTGACGCTTGCAAGTTGAAGAGCAAGTTTTTTTTTTTGGATCTGTGGACCCAGTCTATAGACCGGCCTATGGACCGAAGATCTATAGACCATGATTCACAAGCAGTTTGTAGACCGCAATGCTTTTAGATGGGTGGGCTCCCGATCGGCCTTTGTATCCTCTGATGGTTATACGGGCTTCGGTAAGCAGCGTTGGCAAAAGAACAGTGGTGGACCCCGATCGAGGAACCGCGGCGGAACTTCGGCCAATCGTCGTCAGTCGGCGGCTGATCGAGCCGGCAGGAAGACGGCAACGGAAGGGTTATGGGAAGCCCAAAGCAGCAGTCGGATCCACGGGAGTCCTCAAGTTCGTCGGAGAGGTGTACGATGACTCCAGCCGATCGTCCACGGGGAGGTTGGAAGCTTAGGGGTGAACACTGGTGATGGAGATGGAGATGTTAAAAAGGGTTCGTTGGGAAGCGGCAATCGAGATGGAGACGGCATCGGCATCGATCAGCGACTATTCGGAGCGGTCGATGCCAGGAAGGGGCTGAGTCGAGGCCGCTGGTAGCCTACGCTGGCGAAGAAGACGCGGACGCGGTCGATGGAGAGGGACGGGTTGATGGCGCCGAGGCGTGGAGCGACTAGGACGACAGATCTATTGGGTTGCTCCGACAGGCGGTGCAGATGCCGGCAACGACGGGGTTAAGGACGGACAGGTGACGATCGACGATGGCTATTATTGGCGAGGGAAGCAGCGATGAGGTCGATCGACGACCGCTCGGGGCAATCGATGCCAGGAAGGGCTAGGCCGAAGGCGGCTGGACGCCTGCATCGGTGAAGAAGACGCACATGCGATCGTCGATGTGCGGATTTGATCGGTCAATGGGAGCTTGCATCGTCGGCCGTAGGGGAGGCAGTGATGATTGTCGGTGGCTGAGAAGGGAGCGACAGTGGTTGGTGGCGGAGACAGCGTCGACGATGATTGGGCGGAGAAGGCAGCAGCGACGCGGTGAAGGGCTTGGACTCTGGCGCGGTCGTAGACGTCGACAGTCAACAGGGTATCGACATGTGTTCTCGTTCGGTCGACGATTTGTGGTCGGAGTTGACGGTAGAGGAAGGAGGGTTAAGAGCTCCTCACCCGATCGAGGGGAGATGAGACGACCGTCGGTGTTTGTTGGGGCGTCTCATCCAACGATCGATGGCAGTTGACAGCGACATGGGCGTCAAGAAGAATAAGGCGTTCGGCATGGAATAGAAAGAGAAAGAGAGAGCTGGAAAAAGAAAAAAAAATCACCGACGGGAAGGAAAAATTATCGATCTTTTAGCTCTGATACCAAATCGATGCAAAACAAAAAATAAACGAAGAACAAAAAATAAAATTAAAAAGAAAAGAAAGAAAAAAAATAAAAAAAAAAATAAAGATTCAAAACCTGAATTTCAGGGATTCAATTAACCAATCATTCAAGTTTGAGGTTCTCCACACAGATGGAGCCTTTAAATAAAGGAACAAAAAATAACCTAACAGGACTCTAACAGTTGACTTGAATCCTAACAAAACTCTTATTACATGATCCTAACAAAATTAGAAATTCTAAAAAATAAAATAACCTAAATTAATCCACAAAAATTAACCCATAAAATAAATTAGGATTAGGATTTAACGATGCTTTCTTCTTGAATAAGTATGCAAACCCTGATTCCCATCACTTTCATTCGAGCGAGTATGGATGATCAGTACCGTATGGAGAAGATGGATAGATGTATAGAACGATTTGGACCGTCATACTATGAATCGGGATCCGCCTCTACGGATGCTGAGGAAGAATCCGAGTTCAAGAGGACCACCTCAGTCAGGAAGATATCCAGTAGAGGCAGACACAGTATTTCATCTATACTGGAAGCATTTGGTAGTAGGAGAAAGTTCTCCAGGGACATGTCAGGAGGAGCCATCATTCATGATTTAAATCCACATGCTTTTCCCAGCAAAGATTCAAAATAACAGAGGATTGAAAGAATGTTGAAGAAGAATAAGAAAAAAGACATGTAGCAAGCTATTAGATCATGATTTCATTTTAGCTACATTCTAGCAAATGCGGCAGATAATACCTACTATCGATCTGCCATTTCAACCATACAGACAATCGGCCCAAGTGTAGATCCCCCAGCACCAAAGGATATTTATTATCAGCTTCTTGATGATAATAAAGAGTTGCATAAATGAATTTCTTACAAAAATAAATGGCCTACATACGAATTGACGGTGATGTATGATGGTTGGACCGGTCCTACCAGATAGAGCATCATCAATTTCTTGACTTATTATGATGGAAAAATATTTTTTCATAAATCAATTGAAACTTCAGATAAGGTGCACGACGCTACATATATCCTTGAATTGATGAAGGAGGTGATTAATTCAGTAAGAGAACAGAATATCGTACAGATCATCACAAATAATGGACCGTAATATAAGGCCACTGGAGAGTTGCTGATGGAGCAACGACCACATATTTACTAGACCCCATGTGCTGCACATTGTATTGATCTCATGTTGATGGATATTGGGAAGCTTCGTAGGGTGCAGCAGGCAGTGAACTCAGCCCAGACTATTACTAATTCATCTACAATCATACGTGGATCTTGTCATTGATGCGGACATATATTGGGAGAGAGATTTTGAAATCGGATGTCATCTGATTTGCTACAAACTATATAGCACTTGATAGCCTTCTGGAGAAGAAAGCAACATTTCGTCAGATGTTTGTCAGTGCCGAGTGGTAGGAAAGTAGATATGCGAGAGCCGGTACTGAAAAAAATTATGGAGAACTTGATGATCAGTCAGTCATTTTGGCAATGGGCTGATAAGACAGCGAAGGTTATTAAGCCATTATGAGGTGCTTTACACCGTGGACAGTGAAAGATACCCCAAATGGGCTTTTTGTATCACATGATGGAGAGAAAAAAGAAACAGATCGATAAGATAGATCCAAAACATGATCAAAAATATATCAACATTATCGAGCGCAGCTGAGACTATCAGATGGGTAGGGATTTGCATCTAGCCGATAAGCACAAATCCAAGAGTCCACTAAAAATTTCTCTTCTACTTATATAAATCTATTCATTCAATTATAAAATTTATCTACAGCATACTATTTGAATTCAAGATTCCAGTACACCATTCCTAGGATAGATATGGATAATGAGCTTCTTACTGCTCTTCGTAATGTGATATATAAGATGATGGATGATCCAAAAATTACATCAATGTGTCTGCAAGAGATATGTTAGAAAGGATGAGATATGAGTATTTAATATTTTAACCAAATTCAATCTGTAATCAACTACATATTTGTTAATATAACAAATATATTTTTCACAGACGAAACAGTGTAGAGAGAAGACGAATAGCTTTGGAGTCTCATCGACTGTCGTAAGCAAAAAAAAGATGAATCCAGGTAAATTACATATCAATCATGAGAAGACTTTGCTGATTTTACATACATACGAATATCGTAAAATATGATAAATAATTTTGATTAATATTTTTATAGCTGAATAATGGATTCATTTTGGACAGTCTGCAGAAAATTTGAAAGCTATAGCCATCCGCATTCTTTTCTAGACAATCTCCTCTAGTGGCTGTGAGCGTAATTAGTCGACTTTTGCTCTTATCCACAGCAAATAGAGAAGTCGTCTGACACAGAAGCGTCTCAACGATTTTGTATATGTTCATTATAATCTAAGGTTGAGGTTAAAATGTATTCAGGATGAAGTACAGCTAAAGTATACGGATCCAATATTGGATGATTATGCTGATGGGGACGAGAATCCGATGATTAGATGGCTTGTAGGCCAGCAGCAGAAGCTAGAGCTTGATGAGCCGGGATCTCCTCCACGGCCAATCAGTTTAGTAGCTAGAAAGATCAGGATAGATCTGAGGCAATGGGCAGATACAAATATTCCACATAGGATTCCAACTGATCAACCACAACCTGAGGGCACACAGAAGAGTCATTCATCACATGACTCTATATCTGAGACATCCTTCCAAATGTTTGAGCGAGAATTTTTGAGACGAAGCCGGCCATCTCAAGCAAGAAGAAGAAATCCATCCTTTCAGACATAATAAGGTAAGAAAAAGGATAAAGCAAAAGGAAAGACAATTGCAGCATCCTCCAGAGTGCAGGAGTCAGCTGGCTCAGATTCAGAGACCAGGAATGAGTGATGATAGTAGTGACCGATTTGATGATCAGAAAGGGACTGGAGGACAAGAAACTGTTGTTCATGAGACGCAATCGTAGGACGATATTCGATTCATCGGTGAGTCTCAGTTTACACATGCCACATAAGATAGGAACCATAGTGCACAAGCTGATAGAGGCAGTGAGGATACTATTTCATATAGACGACGACCTTTCAGAGATCGTCCAGTACATGATGCAGCTGCAGATGATTTGGCACATGACGTAGGATCTATGAATGTATCTGGATCATCCTCATATTATGGATCCTACCATCCGTAGGCAGCTTATGATCCATATGGATATGGATATGATGAATCCGAGACATCGTCTTCCAGTATTCTATACAGCTTGGAGCTTCTTATGGATCGGATTTTGCTGCTGACATATTTGGATAAGCCCCTCCACAACCATACCATCATCCCTAGGACATCTCTCAGAGTCAGAGTTTGAGCAAGAGATCTGAGATGTCTTACAATCCAAAGAGATTACCTTATGGGATGAATATTCAAGACTATCGTGCTAGTTGGATAGAAGGATGGATTGATGTTCCTTGGAAGTATGAAAATGACCCGAATATCCACGAGCATCACAGATACTCGACAAGATTTTAGATCAATAGATATCTTGAAGTTAGTAAATTATTTTTTATATCTTGGAGACTTGTACATTAAATACATTTAATGCATTATTTTAGATTTTTTTATTTTATTTTTTTTTGGAGATGTTAGAACTTAGAATTATTATATAACCTTAAATTAATTTTAAAAAAAAAAAAAAATTGAGTCAAAAAAAAAAAAAATTGGTACACCATGACGTATCGACCGGTACGGCACGGTACCATATCGTACCAGTCAGAAACTGGTATGGGAATCGATACCGATTCCTGAATCCTTGTGTCAGATGCTAACATTAACCACAGTCTCCACCACTGACTCTAAATCAAGCCGATCCCATAGTGACTCATAAAAATAAGGTATTGCATCAGCAATGAGGGAATAGGGGAGGAACCACAGCATCATCTTATCCAATCTCAAGGACATCAACCTCACAAGCAACCATCATATCTTCATGTGGAGGAATAGTGTATGAGTCCAAAGATTTTGATAAAAATTACATGCAACATAAGCTAAGGGTATTTTATTCCTCTTGCAATTAAGCATTCGAGTTCCAACATTATTGACGGTTAGAGAACCTAATGAGCATATTGCACTTTGAAGTTTGTATACGAACATTTCATTTTTTTTGTTTTTCCGAGGGTAAACTTGTGAAAAAGCATCTTCAAAAGAGTATGCATGGAAAAAACTATCATAAGACCTAGCCCTCAAAGTATTAAAAGGCAATATAGTCTATAAGAGCATAAAACAACATGAACAATTAAGCAAGCATGACTTACACATACGAGTAGAGAAGAATAATAAATCAAGAGCAATCAGTATATACCACCATTTAAAACTATACAATCAATTTTATGTTTTTTTTGAATTGCATCAACGGCATGCAAATTAAATTAATCGCATATAAACTTCAAACAAAAAATAAATAAATAAATCAGAAAATTGTAAGTTGTAACAAAAACAAAGAGAGATGATGATAACATTGCTTACTGGGCAAGAAGAATCAGTCCATTTTGATATACACGAAGAGTGGAAAGAATGATTGCAAATTGTGGTGAGAATCCCACTGGTATCTTGGTCTAGTCTCTCTACATTTGCAAGGAAAGAACTTGAGAAAATTTATATATCAGAACATATTCACATGTAGGTCTAGTCTCTCTCTACATTTGAAAGGAAAGAACATGAGAAAATTTACAAATCGGAACATATTCACATGTATAGCATGACATTAAAGAGACATTTATGGTGGCATTACATGTTGCCTTATTTATGCTGCATTTTCTCTCCTAAAGTGATAACATGAGGTGATGAATAAATTAGTAGACGACTCCACATTACAAAAGAACTTAAATCCAAAACTTACTAGCATCCACTGGTTTTTCAACTAATATTGTTAATACCCAGTAATGAGTGGCCAATAAATGGCCAATGATAGCACACAGGCTCTATGCCTAAAGATTGATAAGAAAACATATCGAAAATACGTGTTTGTGCCCGACGATAGAAAACCAAACCTACAACAGCTTAGCTATTATAGAACTAGATAGGAGGAAGAAATCCTTCCCATGCAAGATCAGACTCTCCTTTCTTTTAAGAAACAGAACAGACTTCACTTTGAATAGGACCTAACCACCGCATTGTTCCCTTCTCTAATATCATCAAATTTAACAATGGAAGTGGCTGATCATGTTTCATAACAACCTAAAAGGAAATGCATGTGGCCAATTCAGAGAACCATACTTGTCATTGCCTTCAGTCAGCATCAAGGCCAAGATTTAATCCATGCTTCTAATTGGTTTTACCTCATAAGGGTTAAGTGTCACGACACTACTCTATGTCTTCACGAACAACCTTAGAGTGCTCACTTTCTCCCTCTTAGTGATAGCCAACTATACTACTGTTTGGCTATACACTTAGGTCAAGTTTAAACACCTCCTGCCAACATTTGATCAATAAATCACTGTAGATTGCAATAACACATACTTATGTAAGAATACCTCCAATCTCAACAGCTTAACACCTTATATTAAGTTGCTTACCCGGCTAACCATTTTAGGACCATCTGCAGAATTAGTGCAATAGCCAAACTGATGTGGTTGTGCCTCTAATCAGCAACACTGAAAATCTAATCTGTCAAATCCATTAGGTTTTATCAGATAGCTTGTTAATTCTTATTTGCTATAGACTCAACAAGCTTTAAGAAAGGAAACAATTTTCCTTCTGTAATTTTGATGCCGTTAGCATCCTTACTATGGGAAGCTATGTCATAGTCCATGTCTTGATGCATATATTGCTAGGCCTGCAGGAGCTATCCTGGTGGTCGTGGTGGTGGGAGACTTTCACAGAAATAGGTGCCCAAGTGGACTTGCTACATTTAATTACTCTTCAAAGGGTCAACAGCCAACTCGTTGATCATTGACTCACTTCTTTCATATTGCTTGTTGAATAAATGAACATGGCACTTATCCAGCAAAACTCTGGTTGGAAATTTGGCCTTTCATTATACTGTTGTTTTTCTCCTCTATCATGATCAAGGCTAGTGCAAGATTGAAAGCAGGTGATTCATTATGTAGGTAGTATGAATGTAAAAAACTTCTCTTACTATTTAACTTATAATGACCACAGGACCAAGTTCCACATAAAGAGCTAAGATAAATTGTTTTCTATTCCCCTGAGGTGTCATATCATAGCTTGATTTATCTACCACATTGTAACAACTCATAAATATCATCTTGCTTACCCCCACCCTAAAGTTATGCACAAACCAAATCATGAAACCACATTTTCTTACATCAAATACCCATTCCATCACCTTAAAAAGTGGAATCTAGTAGGAGTGGTTTCACCAAAATGTGGCTAAAGACTTTTGTTAATGGTCGAGCAAATAGTTAGAAGCACCATTCCATAATTTTGTAGTTATATCGCATATTTCATTTACCGTTATTTGACACTGAGTAAGATGATAACATGAGGCATGCTTAAGACTAAGGCCAACCACTCTTTAGGAATGCCAGTAATCCTGATGCTAGTTATCCTACTACTGTTACATATGGCATCAAGACATACAACCAAGCAAGCTTACTACAACACACCAAGCTATCCATGCTCATGGGATCGCTTTTCAAACCACACATAATAACAAAAGAATAAGACAATAAGGTAAAACATGAATGCCACCAATAATGTTTGATCAGTTCTAACCACATAGCATATGCTACATTCAATCAACTAGAACGACCAACAACTGGTGTAGCCAGCCACAAACAAGAGGGTTTGAGTGAGAATTACTAAGTCAATCATGAAGTAAGCATTGTAAGGCAACAGCATGAAACAATAATTCACGAGAATCTTGCTAAGTAGAAGCATGGACCAACCATATTGTAGAACAATAACAAGTAGCATAGTTCTATACACAGTTTTAAGCACCGTGGGATTGGGTCATCTTGGTTTTTCTATGGAACAAGGTGTGTTGTATCCCAACACTCAGGATGGTGGATGTCTTGTCCCATCTTGGTCCATTTCCTTATTCATTCCATCCCGGCGCTCGAGATGGTCGAACATCTCACCATCCACTACCGACCTAGGTTCAAACCTTTGCATACAGGCCCAATGCCCAACTTGATAGAAGAACACAAAAATGTGTACCTACATGCAAGGTTTACTGTGCCTATGCCAAAGCTTGGACCGATTGATCAACAATACGGTTCGGTGTGCCATTCTATCATTCCATACCAAGCCTGAACTACATAGAGAGAGGATAGAGAAAGAACGGGAGAGAAAGAGAGATGGGGGAGCGGGAGAGGGAGAGGAGACCTTCGGAGGCCGAGCTTGTTGCACCACTGCCGAGCTCAGTGGTAGCTGAAGAAGAATAGAGGGAGGGATGTAGAGGGAGAGAGAGGGGAGAGGAGGCCGCCACCCCTGCTGCCGAGGCCGGTAAAGGCCAGAGGGAGGGGTGCTGCCCTCCTCCCGATCGAAACAAGGGCTTTAGCCCTTATTTCATAGTTTTTTTTATGATTTATAGAGTGAAGTCAACAAGTGTTGCCGGCTTCATTGGGTTCTTAAAAAAAAAAAAGAAAAAAGAAAACCCACTTGCTGTATTCACTCGATGAATCATAAAAAATAAATAAAATAAAATAGTAGTTGAAGCCTCTATTTCGATTGCGACGATGGCGGAGCCGCTCACTTAGCCTTCATCGACATTGCCAACCCTCTGAAGGCCTCGGATAGCCTCCTCTCTCTCTCCCTCTCCCTCTCCTTCCCTCCCTTTGCACTCCTCTAGCTTCCATCAAGCTCAGCAGTAGCACAGCAAGCTCAGCTGCCATCCGACATCCTTTGAAGGCCCACCTTCCTTCTCTCTCTCTCTCTCTCCCTCCCCCCCTGGGTCTCTCTATCTTTTCCTCTCTTTCCTTCTCCCTCTCCCCCTCCTTGCCATTTTCTGATTTTGAACACCAAAACCATCCTAGTCGGCCGCTAGCATGGTTTAGGACAATGCCTATATGTATATTTATTCCTTGGTTTAATATTTAAAACTAGGGTTCATCATCTCGGCACTAGAGTTCGTACCAATACTACCCTGGTACAATGTCGGTACACTTTCCATGGGGGTCGGTTCGGTGTACCGACACTCGGTACACCCTCTATACTATGTACCAATTTGATATTGGTACGGTATGATATGCTCAATGCATGATCAATACAGTGTACCATGCCTAAAATATTGGTTCTATAAATGGGCTGAAGGAATCATTCCTGAGGCTGCTGTTTGCTTGGTTGGCCCACATATTTTCAAAGATTTAGACCAGAGAAAGAAAGAGATGTGGTGGGTTAGTTCCCTTTTAGAGCAGAATATATGGCCTTTGATCTCTCTTTTCTTTTTCTTCTTTACATTCCTCAAACGAAAGGTGAGGAGGAGAGAGCAACACCATCTCTATAACAATTTAATTGTTGCAAGGTTGGTTTCCCAACTTTATAGATTTTGAACAAAACTAGGGCCTATTTGGATATTAAAAGAACTTGTCCATGCAGACCACAGTGGTTGGAGTTGTTGTTTTAAAAAAGGTGAAAGAAGGGAGGAGTTCAAGAGCATATTGATTCCCAATCCGGATTTTTTTGGGGATTAATATAAATCACTTTCAAATTTGTTATTCCAATAAAATCAAGATGTGGGAATCAAATAGCTGCTTTGATTTTCTCCAATGCCGAACACCTTTTTTCTTCATTCCTTTAAACAAGAACTCTCCCTTGTTAGGCCTTAAGGCCTAAATCCTAGTTATTAGCAAACAGAAATTTGGATCAAAATTAGTGGAATACATAAGTTTACAAGGTCAAGTATGAATTCCTCATGCAAGTTTGATTCAGCATAGAATTTGTTACCTGTAAGTATAGCTAATAGATTAGATGTGGGACAATAACCAATTTTACCATATTTTATGTAAGATGGTAACACACATGGACATATGTCATAAATCATATGATAGGTTGCATATCAAGATTCCATTCAAAGACATTCCGTGGATAACTCATGAATAAACAGTTTTAGTTGAACATAACAAATCTTTTAAAAATCAAGCACTAATATCCACAGAAGACTACAAGCAAGCAGATCCAAACCAAGCTTTGGGTTGTCAGGGCATAGCAAAATCATATTAAAGGAATGTTCAAGCTTGGCTTGAGCTTGTGGCATGCTTAGCTAGCTACTAGCATACAAGCTTAGCTAATGAACCGCTCAAGCGAGCTAATTCTTGAGCCTAGTCCAAGCTTTTGCTTCTTCTTTGCAAGTTGGCCTGAGCTTGAATCATTTGTTAATCAAATGACCTCAAACTAGCTGATCAACCAACATTAAGCATGGTCTTTCAATGAATTGCCTCAATGAAAACAATATCAAGATAACATTGCCTCTAGATGAAACGATGTTGTTCCTAGAGAAAGATGATGATCAAGATCATGCTGTTCCTTGATATAGACAAATATCATGAGATCCTCACCTCTTGAAATATAACACTTACAAATAATACTTGTGTAAGTTGTGTAGCTACAAGAGAATGTGATCTCTGTCAATCCCTTTTTCCAAACTTGAATGTGAACACAGATGACAAATAGGCACCATCTAGATCATTATTTTCATGATTATGTGGATCAACTACCTTGATGTTTATGTGGATGCTTGAATGGCTAATCAGATTAAATAGCCATTCAATGTTTAATCAATCCCATTTCAACTATTCCTTGTTTACTGCAGAACCATTCTGATTATCATCCTTTGACTACCAAATCATTTGCAACTTCCAGCATACGTTCTCTATGCTGATATGTGTTTCATTACTGCTCCAGCTAGAACTGCAATTACCCATTACTTTCAAAACTAGATAGAGGATATAATTTTCTAAACCATGCTATAAAAATTTTGCTGCAAAATACCTTTTTCAACTGCTGATTCATTTTAACAATATTTCCTACCATTTGTTAATTTCACTCAACAATTAACAAAATTTGTCATGATTCTATGTTAAAGTCCCTCCCAATCAGCAAGAAAGTCCAAAACCTGAGAGCTAATGCATTCTGTATCCTCCCCGGAAAATGCAAACAATTTCAGGAATTACCAAATAACTTACCCAGACATACCGGACAAGTAGGCTGTTCAGCTGAACTTGTAAGCGAGTTTTGTGCATGTTCTATTGATCCTGTGTATTGTACATCTACAGCATAATGGACACGACAAACATCAATCTGCACCAAAAAAACAAGGTTCAAACCAATAATAAAAGACAAATGATGCGTCCATGCAATTAATATTTTTATCCGACAATTGAAAGCTTTGGTTTGTAAACCTCCAGAGATGAGAACTGCCGCCCATTGAAATGCTTATAGAATCCATCTGTGGAACTTTGATTATCAAACCTTATAAGAACACTATACTGGTCCTCCATTCCATCATTCCTACCGAATTGAAAGCACAAGACACCCAGTCGTCAGACCAAGATGTTATCTTAGCCCCATTAGACATCCAAACTAGTAAACATCTGGGAAAAGAAAAAGGAAAAAAAAAATGAAATTACGACTTTTACCTCACAATTCGCATCTCAAGCATGTGTTGAATGAAGGAACCACAGAACTGGCAGAAATCGGCATACGTCATGTGGTTTGGAACTGCCAGCACACAAACAAGAGGCTTCCTCCCCACCTGAAACACCAAATATGGGTGTATAAAGCCCAGACCTCCCTATTTCTAGGCTCTCTAAACCCTAAATTTTCCTATTCTTAACGCCAGTAAGATCAAAGAAAATCTTGATTTCTGAAACCCAGAGAGATAGAGATGAATCGTACCGGTAGATTGGAAGGAGAAGAGGCGTCTTCGGTATAGAGGAGCATGATTCCTCGAGTTTCCTCGATTCTAGGGTTTCCGGAGGAAAAGGGGACGGCCTGAGTGGGGACCGAGCTGGAAGGCTCGATGAGGTCGCTGGCATCGGTAGAAGGGGGCGGGCGAAACGCGTCTTCTTGCTCGGCCGCAGCGGGGGCGGCGCCGCCGCTCGTGGAGGTGGGGGACATGGCGGATTGGGCCGGAGAGGAGAGCAAAGAGATAGACGTTGTACCCTGGAGCCGGAGCCACTTTGCTTGCACCGGGATCTTTGCCCGGAATTTATATCTAGAAAAGGGCACGAGCATGACCCGTGAAAGTAAGAATTCTTGCAAGGTCTGTCTTTAAAATAATAAATAAAAAAATAAATATTTAAAAAAATAAAATTATATTAAAATAATAATAGTATAGAAGCGAAAGAGAACACTATTGACCGGTTAAGATTATGCCTTCTTTTATTTTTTTCTTTTCTAAAAATAATCATATTTATTTAAAAAAAGCATCACAAAAAAAATGTAAAAATATAAAATATCAAATGCAAGCGAGGATAATAGACCAAGTTGTATTACTCTATATTATATATTTTTTTATATTTTTATAATCTTTTTATAATACTACATACTGTAAAAAAATAATAATAATAATAAATTAGTTTGATATTTTGGAAAAATCTAATCTTTCATTCTATCAATACCTTTAAAGAGATAGAATAAAAAAAATATTTCAAATTTAAGAAAGAAATAATGAATCCACTTGTTTTAGTGTTGCTTGATGCATATATCCTTCTTGATATAAATTTTCGATAATAAGATCCAATCAAATTAAATTTTAAAAAATAAAATACTTTAATAATTTTAAAAAAAAGTATCAACTTATCTTCTCATCCTATCGACATTTAGAAGAAGATCATACTCTAGGCTCGCACTAGAGAATGCTAAGAGGATAGGAGAAAGGATTGAAAAGGGATGATCGTTTGAGGGGTAATAAGTCAGGACAGATATGGTATTTGAAAGGTTAGATATAAAAATAGGGTGATGCATTTTGTGTGGGAAGCGTAGCGTGAGCGACCGTGAAAGATTGGGATCAATGGCATGCATATCTCTATTTACAAAACTATTTCATACTGCAGCGAAGTTTTCATGTGATCCTCTTGTCTGTGGTAAATTTGATATCCAATTTTAAAGCTTATCATGCTCAAAAGAGAGATTGATTCGCATTCAATAATAATTTAGTCACAATATTATATAATATAATAGTTTGTTTGCATCAATCATATTAGCCGTCTAATAAGATTTTAAAAATTATATGAAATGGAGCTATCTTGATTTTCTAGTAAAATAGGATGCACCATTATTTCACCCAGTTTCAACATTTGGGACAAAAAATGCTTCAAAACATCCTCATCAAGAAACTAGGACGGTAGTGAAACCATCTTGTGTCCCAGCACATGAAATGGTTCCTCATCCCAATGTTATGTGAAAATGCCGTCCAATTTACCATAGTTTAGCTCACTCAAAGTACCAGTGAAATAGCCCACCTGATATATTCTGAATATAATATAAATTATATAAGCGAACATGAAAGGCTATTTTGTGGAAGCGAGCATCAACGACTCTGATCCCTAGTCTTGTGAAGCATTCTTGCAAGCGTAAAATTTGTCATGTCTTTGGTGCAAAAATAAAATTTATTTTTTGATATTTTTAATTGTTAGGAAACCATGTGAGCTAATTCAATAGATAGCTGGTGGAAACTTGAGAAAGTCATTACTTATCTCTTCCTATATTATTTGGGTAATACAATATGAATCTTATATCATCATGAGGTCAGGTATTTTTTGAGGGTGAGTAGGTAGCATTTGACTCAAGGGTGAAGGATGTCTGTCCTCGTAGACTGCAAGGTTCAAATAAAATCTTGTCCAATCGTAAGCTAGAATATTTAAGGGGTTCCCTGAAACAACACGCCAAAGGAGTAAATTTCGTTCTCTATTTTTTTTTATATTTTTATTATAAGATATTTTAGGATAAACCATATAAAGGGTTTATTCAAAAATATTCTCGACATTTCTTTATTACCTTTTTCTTTTCGTTGGTCTTGACATACGTGCATCGACCGTAGCATCAAAGAAGTGCTCGATGAATTGTATAAGACCATGATGGTCGCTGATTAATTATCCAAACTTTTGGATAAAAAGATAATTTATTCCCATTGTGAATGAAAGTACCAAATAAGATCAAGCATGTGCAAAAGGTCATTTCTCACTTTTTCATTTTATTGTTAAATTAATTGAGGACTTGAACCATGGTGTAGCTTCAGGTTTTCTTTTCATCCTGCTCATGTCCCGAACGATTAATACATGCATACATACATGCACAAAATAATACGGTAATAATAATTGATAGATTTTGAAAAATCCAAAGAATAACTTAAAGAGTATTTCACGATGATGCTCGTGAGCTTATAGTACTAGTAGAAAATTAGAGCACGACACTCATGAAATCAATAGCTGTCTTTGGGTGATCACATCTCTGTCCATAATGCTTTGCATAGAAAAGAAACAGCAAAGTGTCAAGAAAAGTTTTAATGAAAGAGAAAGGTTAACAGGTGGCTGTATCTTTATCAAGAAAAATTCCCTAATAGAATAGACAGTAATGCACGGGTTCGTTCGCTAATCTGGTCGACATCAAATGTTTGAGTCAAATCAAATTGCGAAAAAACTTCAACCCAGCTTACTTTCTTTTAAGTCTTACCATGCCCGTTAATTTTGAACCCAAGGGCAAACCCACGAGGCCTTTATGGACCCGGAATTTACCAAAAGATAATTTCCGCTCTAGTTTTATACGACCTACGTGAACAGGGGGAGAATCCGAGGTTTTTATTCCGTATCAGCCTAACAAAAATATCTAAAACGAATATAAAGTAAGTGAAAAGGGTAGTGGAAGGGCGTGAGTCCACGACGATCCCGCACCCATAAAAATCCCCGCTCGTTCCTTTTACTGCTCCAATTAAGACCACTACTAAATATGCTCCCAGGTCCCTTGCTTTCCATCCTTCAATTCCCTCGCCAATAATAATTCCAGATATATTCTCAGATTCTCCTCGTCTCTCCCCGACTATATTCTCTGCTGCCGCCATGTGTGTGGAGGAAAAGATCGACAAGGAAGTGGAAGGGATCGAAAAGTTGGGATTTTGCGGTGCGGAACTCGAGAAAATTCCAATTTTTGCCGGTTCTCCTGTAAGTGCTCGGTTCTTCCATTTTGTTCCAAGGTTTTTTCTTTTTTTTTTTTTTTTTTTTTTTTTTTTTGGTACTCTTCTTTTTGGGAGAAGATGGATTCTGGACGGGTGAGTGTTCTCTGCGGAACTATTATTTTCTGGGTGCTCTTCTATGTCATTCAGTTGGTGCATGCTTCCTTTTCTAAATCTCTCTGTTCTTTTCCCGAATTCAAGTTTCATTTTTACGATTTTTTTTTTTTTTTTGAGCTTCTGTGCTAATAGTAGTTGCAAACTTGCAATTGGCTTGTATCAGTTTTCTCTGTCTTATTGGGTTTCTCACTTTTTGTGATTTAAAAAAATCAAATTTTCCTCCATTTTCTTGGATTCGTATAGCATCTTTTTCATTTTTTCAGAATTTTAGTTGCTTTCCATATTTTAGACTATAGATTGTATTTCTGTTAGCCTGTCCACATATAGGGAGTGCTGCTCTTCTTTTTTTTAAAAAAGAAATGTCTGTTCCTAAATAAGTTTTATTCATCTGATGAAGTTTGTGGTCCAGCATGATTATTAATAGTTGATAGAAATATGAAGAAATGGAGTCATTGATAAGTTTCATATGCCTTTTCATCAAAAAAGATAAGTTTCATATGCCTCTTCACAACTTTGCTCTATTACTGATAGTTATTAGTACTATGGCTCCTATCAGTTTCATATTAGAAATGAGAAGAACTGCAGTGACTTATTGAAACTGGGTTCTTTCTCTGATATAAAATTGCATTTGTTGGATCGACATACTATATGGGAACATCCACAAATTCTGAATCATTTGGTGTGTAAATGGGTAACTTTCCACTTATTGATTTCCATGCTTTATCTGTCATTTTGTATATCTGTCTACATAAGCATATGCAAATGTTTAAGACTGTCCAACGAGTGAACCATTTGCTTGTGGGTTTGTGTTTAGTGTGAAATCTGGCTCAACAATGGTTCTCTCAATCGGTAAGTAAGTTGAGCTTGTGGCCTCTCTTCTTCGCATTCAGCTTGATTTAGCTTGTACAGATTAATGTTTACTCGGTAAGAAAAATTAAACTTGTGAAATTGAAATCTAAACAGAGACCAGTCCAGAAAGCCCTCTGTGATTTTGGGCTCTCACCGGTATCTTAGATAAACCTTTTTATGAACATCTCAAGTTGAACTGGAAATTAATTGCATTGATCTCAAGCTTGTTTTGATTATAACATAAGCCAAGCTTGATCATCGCTTAGCTTGCCCAAGCTCTGATGACATCCCAAGGTTTGGTGCATGCTTGCTGAAACCATATTTGACTAAACCCAAAAATTTTGCATGATCCATACCATACATTCTCTTAATTTCAACCATTATTAAATATAAAAGAAGTCTATATGGCAGGCCTTGGTGCAACAGTAAGGTTGCTCCACTATGACTTGGGTGTTATGGATTTGAAACATGCAATCAACTTTTTCGATGCAACATCAGACCCCTCCTGACCTGCAGTTGTGGGAGCCTTGTGCATTGAAACACCCTATTATAATAATAGAAGTGAATAATAATATGTTTAAAATACCTCCAGCTCTTCTAACTTGAAACATGTATTTCACACAAGCACCGCAAATTAGATAATAATCTAGGCTTAACTTATCATCTTAAACAAAAACAGAAAAAGGTGAAAATAATGTTTTATCTACAATTTGTCACTACCATCAGCACTACTCATCCAAGAATAATAAATGGACTACATACATCATTGGTTTAGTGTGTTGCATTGACCCTATTTATCCCTCTTTTGGTTGATGCTCAAGCAATGCGCTGTACAAATAATCGTGGGCATATTGTTGCTTGACATCAAACATCACAAAGTATTAAATATAAACAGTTGGAGGGTGGAGCAAGGGGTTGATGACCAAATTTAGTCACCCTGGTTCATGCTTGTACTCATATATGTACATTCATTGTGCTTGCATTCATATTTGTAACTTAAGTCATTAGACAGTGGTTCGTGCCTTTGATTCCTCCGAATACACTGAAGTTGGTAAGAGTGAGGAGATCAATTGCATCATTGATCACCGATCTTTCACCACCAGTTCATTTAAACTTATCCTTGATATCACTGTCTAGTGTAATTTTATCAGATATGCTCCCAATGCATGCTTTAGATTCTATGGTAGTATCTAGTTGCTAAGTTTCATGAAAATGGTTCATGCATGACCTTAAAAGGAAGTTTGGAAAAAAGAAAGGTTTGTAAGATCTGAGAAATAAAGTCATGAAAGTTAAGAACCCTACTGTTCTTAAGAAGGCAGGGTATCAAGTTTTATCACTATTGATTGTCATAAAGTTCATGTACAGCTGAACAGCGCTTGTGGTATTTGCTTGTCTGGACCAATTTGCACCTGGATCTAACTAAATTTGTTGCTAGTGAGGTTTAACATGATTGCAATATTAACTTGAACAAATAATGTTTACTTCACTAATTCTCTTCAAGGCTTTCCTCCGCTTACTATCTATTCTGCAATCACCATATGTGCTCGATACTCGTTTATAGAAACGGCAAGAATGCTGTGTGAATTGAGAATGTTATGCAATAAGAACATGCACTTACAAGCACAGAAGATAAGCATATTCTTTGAACCCTTGAATGAGTGAAATAATTTCTTAGTGCAATTATGACTTAAATAATTTCTTATTACAATTTTTTGTTCATTCTGCTCATTCCCCTTATTCAAATTGCCACTCTGCTATCTGTTACAGATGGAAAAAATTTGTGAGAATACAATGGCTATGGACAGCAACAGTAGTCAGATAATCAACTTCGTACCCATTGTTCGATCAGGGGAATGGTCTGATATTGGCAGCCGCAGGTACATGGAAGATACTCATGTATGCATTGCTGATCTAGCTAAGAAGTTTGGTCAGCATTCTCTGGATAGAGATGTTGTTTCCTTCTATGGAGTAAGTAATATTCAGCTCATCGTTGCTTTGTGTTCTGTCGTACATTCATGTCTGGTCTGTGTTATGTGCTTGTTATGATCGATCAGTAGTTCAAGACTGTGCAATCCCTTGAGGACATAAATATGCAACGTTGTACCCCTGTACTTAGTCCCACAGCTTAGGTCAATTTACTTGCGAACTGTTAGCATTGGGAATGATTAGAAATTGAAGTGCTTCGAGGAAAGATTTCTACCATCACCTTTTTTCCTGATTATATAGTAGTTGAAATTTTATTCTCTCTCTCTCTTTCTCTCTCTCTGAGAAAGAATTGAAATCAGATTTTTCATTTTTCAGACAATATCACTTTGCAACTATTGGTATTTATCTCATCTTTTTTCTTCTCTGTGATGGCTTTTAAATGATCTAGTTCGTGCAAGAACTTAACCATCTAAAGTAACTTTGTTCCATTTTTTGTTGTCAGGTGTTTGATGGACATGGAGGAACAGGTGCGGCTCATTTTGTTCGTGACAATTTACCAAGGGTCATCGTGGAGGATTCTGATTTTCCTCTTAAACTTGAAAAGGTAGTTTCAAGGTCATTTATGCAAACTGATAAACAATTTGCAAAGACATGCTCTGTTCAATCAGGCCTGTCTTCTGGCACAACAGCACTTACAGCAATGATATTTGGAAGGTGAGTTTCCTTGCAACTTGCTGTTCTCTTGGTGCATGAAAGTTTCTAATTTTTCTACCTAATCAAATGATAGCAACAAACGTCTATACTAGCTGTGATTGTTCAATAAAATGGGTATACCATTCATTCTTTATGAGTTCCATCACAAAGGTCATTATGTTGTTTTAAGACATTGTGAACTAATGTGATGTTAATTCTTTTAATAATTTGTTAAGGACAATCATATTTTTCTTTATGGTTAAATTGTTATCTATTTTATAAAAAAAATCCCAAATAATTCAGATCCTAATTTTCATTTGTTTCAATATTGTTGTGAGTTTATTCCTTAAGTATACGTTTTATTTATTTTTCTTTGACAGATAAGTATATCTTATGTTAATTTTATGCTCTTAGCATAGATATTCTAATTTCTATTGGCAATGATTGCAAACTTTGTTAATTGCAGATCTCTATTAGTTGCGAATGCTGGGGACTGTCGGGCAGTGCTTTCACGGCTTGGGGTGGCAATGGAAATGTCTAAGGATCATAGGCCCTGCTGTATAAAAGAAAGAATGCGCATTGAGTCCCTTGGTGGATATGTTGATGATGGCTACTTGAATGGTCAGCTCGGTGTGACCCGAGCTCTTGGTGATTGGCACATTGAAGGGATGAAGGAGTCTAGCCAAGTAGGTGGGCCTTTAAGTGCTGAACCAGAGCTAAAGATGATCACATTAACAAAAGAGGATGAGTTCTTAATAATAGGTAGTGATGGCATATGGGATGTTTTCTCAAACCAAAATGCGGTAGACTTTGCACGGAGGAGGCTCCAAGAGCACAACGATGTCAAGAAGTGCTGCAAGGAATTGGTTGGGGAGGCCATGAGGCGAAGTGCTATGGACAATCTGACCGTCGTAATGGTATGCTTCCATTTGGAACCTCCGGCTCAAATCATGGTGCGTAGAGGTAGAATACCAAGGACCATATCTGCTGAGGCCCTTCAAAGCATCAAGTGCCTGTTAGAAGAAAAGAAATGAACATCAGTAACTACTTACATTATTTCTTGATGTTGAGCTTATTTAAATTGCTGAGGCTAGTAACTGTACCGAAAAGCTGTCGTGTGGAAATAAGAGCAGGTGCTCTGCAGTTATCTTTAGCATTTGAGCATATATCTTGTACTTCTAGCTTACACCTTAAATTGGCTTCATAGCAGAAGTGGTCACCAGAACTTGATGAGCTTGGTAGACGGTTTTGTAGGATTTGGATGACTGTAATACATGGAAAATACTGGTTCAGATATTAATCAACTATTGCAAAGCACCAATTTAATGGACATGAGATTTTAGCCCAATCATCCACTCATATGTTGTTTTGTCATTTCAGATTGGAACTAATGCATGACCAGAACTTGCTGGGAATAGACCAAGGCAAAATGGATATGGCTATTATATTCTTGCACTTGTGTGGTTGGGTGAGACAATAAGATAGCATTTAACAAATTTTGAGGAAACAAGAGAAAGTTATCAGGGCATTATAGAAGTGATGAACTTACAATAAGATGGCATTTAACAAATTTTGAGGAAATAAGAGAAAGTTATCAGGGTATTGTAGAAGTGATGAACTTATTCGACCAGATTGGAGTGACGTTTCCTTGGAGGGAGAAGTGCCATATTCTTCAGCTTGTTTGTTCATCATGGCCCTTCACAAGCAAAGGTGATGCAAAGAATCAATCAAGCTGGAGAAGAAAAGTTATTAAAAAAATTCCATATTCTTCAGCTTGTTTATTTTGGTAGACAACCATGTAAGACAATCTGGGAGCTGCTAAAGGTTCCACATGGTTCAAATCAGACCACAGATACACTACAGAATATATGCATCAATCAAATGAGTAATTGTTTCAAGTTTCAACATTTAAAAAAGCTGTTGATGTGGTCAAACATGAACAAACTTTAACGTTCTGTGCATGCTGAACCCTGCCAATTGTTGCTAACATGCACATTCCTAGCCTCAAAACATAGACCCATTCACCAGTTGCAAACAAAAGAAAGCCATTTTACCAATTTAACAATAAAGAGCACAAGGAGCACAAGCTATCTCTCAGCAGCTCACCAAAATTCTCAATGGTTCTTTAGGAGTAGACAAGAACGGAGTTTGGAAAAAAAGAAGGCAAAAAAAAAAAATCAAGGAATCTAACACGACTGCAAGGGCCTTCTTCCCACTTCTACTTTTTGATCCAGCTGGGATAACGTTCGGCACATTGAATCGAGCAGTCTCTGCCAATGTCCCGCATTAAAATGATACACAATTAAATTGATGGCTATTAGAGGAAACAATCTGAGCCCAAAGTATAATGCAAACCTCGAACTGTAACTACCAAACCATCGACCAACGAGAATTAATAAATAAACTAACTACGATGTTCGCAAAGATGATTGGATCACGTTGCAATCGTCCGCAAAGTACATAGAGACAAGCTCAAGCACTGCCGATGTTAACATGGCCACCTTCTTCCACATGAAGTAGGAGGATATCGGTGCTGCAATATTTGAGTGCCTCTTCTCATACCAAAGTCAAGAAGAAACAAGTTAATATTTCCAAATCCTCAAAGATGTGACGAGAAATCACAGCATGACAAATCTACTACTTTCCTCCGGCATTTCTGCACATAGTGAAAGTAGTTTCGACATACAATGATGGTTCTGCTTATCTTGGCACCTTGGCCTGTGGTGCTAAGATATGGCCCCTGATTGAGACATTGCCGGAGAATGGGCATATCTCTTATCAATATGGGTACTTGGAAGCAGTTTTAACTGTTTGAGTACAATCATTGTTTGAAATGTCTCCTAATAAGATTCATTATGTTAGATTGCGTTTGAGTAGTTTATGATATACAAGGACAAAGACCCCAAAATCCTTAAAATAATTGACTACATGACACAGAGCAGGAATAATTGTTTTAAGAAAATCTCTTTTTTGTCAAATGTAATGTCAATAGAGTGACAAAGATTTTACTCGTTTCCAGAGTCACGTTCCTCGCATCTACTTTGCCTGATAAACCCAAAAGCTTATGTTACACCAAAGATAAAATAAAACCCCTAAACAAAATAAGAAATGTTAGAGGACCACAAACCAAGGTGATGTGCAGGTCGGAAGAGGAATTGGAGCTGCGGATTACAAGGCAAACACGGAGCAAGTATAACTAGTTAAAAAGTTCAAGTATATATATATATATATTAAAAAAAAAGATAAATCATATATAATCCTACCCAACAAGAGAACCAGCTTAACCTCCTATCACAGAGCAAACAATGGGTTTGCCCAGCCATTTGGTTAAAGTCTTGTGCCCAAAGACAAGTTGGGTCAACTTTCGGTCAAACTTCTAAATGCAATGCCTCCCATAACCGTACATATAAAATCTGGCACCAGATTTAGAATTTGTTGCTATTGGTAGGTGGCACCAATCCGACGTGTCTCGAGGGGATTGGTGAACCCGAGGGTGAGTCATTGTTGGACCTGGTGCACCATACAGGGTAGGTAGTTGGGCTATAAGAAAACGGTTTGGGGGATGCCACGCAAGCACCAGGTCAGCAGGGACATGTGCGGGCAGTTTCGTTGGGCTGCAAAGCTAATTGGTTTTCACCATTGTCAGAGTATTTTCTGCCTAGTACGACAAGCCGCCGCTATCAAATGGCCCAACATGGTCGCCGCCTAACGTTTCTATTGCCGAGCAAAGCATAGACACACCGCGTGATGGCTTGATAGCCACGTGGCATCTTCCATCACCGTTTGTGGCCCACCGCCGGACACGGTGTGACGCGCGTCCTGGTGTGTTCCCCACCCGACGAGCAGCTCGCGATAAACGACGACGGCCAGCCAACACCGGAGTACGGCAGTGCTCGCGTCGGCAAGTTTTGTACGCAGCGACCATGTAACACACCCGCGGATAAACCTTTAGATTAGTGACCTAATGACGCTAAAGTTTAGATCTTAAGCTTCAAAGATGAAATATATCTCCCCAGGAGAGGGTCGCCGTTCGAGAATGTCCTCTCTCTCTCTCTCTCTCTCTCTCTCTCTCTCTCTCTCTCTCTCTCTCTCTCTCTCTCTCTCTATATATATATATATATATATATATATATATATACATATGTACACGCACAAATCCTCACTACTCCAATCAGCAGATATAGCAAAAACTCGGTTGCTCATTCACAGATCTCGCGATCCCAATTACAAAGATTCATATCCTCGTCTTTATAAATATTTGAGCACAAGAAATCTACAAAAACTATAAATATTTGAGCACAAGAAATCTACAAAAACTATGAAAAAAAGCTTCCATATCATACTCTCGAACTTCTCTCTTATTTCTCTCATATGCTCCTTCAACTCCATCGAGCAAAACAACCTACCTACCTACATCGGATGGTCAGATTTTGAGCAGCAGTATGTAATAAAGCCAAAAATTTGTGGGAACACCTTTGCTCAAAAGAGTGATGGTTTACAATTATTTATATTCTTTTAGCTTTTACTTCTGTTGAGAAAAATCTAGGTTATTTTTGGGAGCACGGCACGACGTCTATCTTTGGGATTAGTACAAGCTAATGCGGTCAAAAGATTTAGACTCATATATTCTAGCATCAGCATATATGCCTTTAAACTTCTAAAACAGGAGAGGGAAAAGAACTACAACTATTTATATTCTTTTAACTTTCGATACATATGTTGAGAAAAATCTAGGTTATTTTTGGGAGCATGACACGTCTATCTTTGGAATTAGTCAAAGCTAATGCGGTCAAACGACTTACATTCAAATTCTCTAGCATCAGCATATATGCTTTTAAACTTCTTAAAGGGAAAAGAACCCACTCTCCATTAAACCTTCAAAATTATAGGCTTCTAGCCTCAGCTCTTGCCATCCTTCTTTGCCTTCGCCTTTGCTCCATTTTGAAGCTCAGGGTTCTCGGAATGAGGCTCTCCTTGGTGGCGTGCACTCTTTTGCTACTACTACCGTCCATCACCACTCAAGGTAACCCTAAAAGCCATAGCCCTTTTATTTATATGAATGCACGCGTGGCCTTGCTTATTGAAATTGATTGGTTTAATTAGTTTCTTTCTTCTTCTCTAGCGATCCATGTGGAAGCACAACCATATGATGTCTTCAACAAGAGAACATATGTGAGCACTAAAGCTATCCTTAACTCTACTCAGCGTAGAGCACTAAATTGATCTTGTAGTTAGTAATTGCTTACTTTTTATTTTTTTTAAAAAAAAGGAAAAACATATTGAAAAAATGTTATGTTTTCTTGTTTGATAACAGGAAAAAGGGAGTAATTTGATTGAAGGTGCTGATGAGGGAGCTCTATGTGGAGAAAATGGACGCTGTCGGGGTATTATTATGGGGAGAAGGCTTTCGAGGACTATGAAGGGAGTCCGCCCCAGGTTACTAAGTTTTCATGAAGATTATTATGGACCTGGGGATCACAAGTCTACGCACCATTAGTCAATTCTTACTTTCTGCCCTCACATCAAACTTTTTTTATGACTACTTCTCATCTTTAATTTCTATCTCAACTTGGACAGCCAGCTTTACCTGGATGAGCTCCACGCAAGAGCAAGTGTGAGAAATTAGTAATTTTGCGAGCATCTTTGTTGTAGTATAACTATGTGTTTCTTTTTTCTTTTTTTTTTTGATGCATTACCTTCCTTTTTGTTTTTTCTCTTTTCATTTATTACTTCCTGATAAATCGGTGATGCCAAACTGCACATGTGGAAGTCTCTCAATGCTTATATTACTCCCATGCAAGGAGTTCTTAATGTATATCACTCTCCTAAAGCATTGTAACTCTTGGTTGTCCGTTCATTGTATGCCATCCTCAGTATGTTGACATAGCTAGGAAGGAGTAGAAAAGCACCAGGCAACATGCTAACCACATAATTAAGTTGGTGAATCTAGTTGGTAAAAAAAAAAAAAAAAAATGCGAGGCTCTACCAATAACCAGACCCTCCTTTCCACCCAAAATCTCATGGTCATCCACACACACGCACACTCTCCCTCTGGAGAGAGGGTGAGAAGCAAAGAGGAAAAAGTTGACGGTGAAAAGGACACCATCCAAGAGAATTAAGTTGATGGCAGCTAAGAGGACTTATTCGTGAAGCCGCCCACCTATTGGCACCTCTTCCTCATGGTTATAGGAGGGACGAATTATTCTCCCGAAAATTCTATAATATATTATGAAGTACCACCAAACTAACCAGATAACCCAGAGTGGTGCTGAAAGAAAGATAAGTGGTTGGACGGTGCACAGAAAATGCTGCAGGTTTCTAGCTAGGACGAGTCCCACCAAATATTCTATTGTCGTTATAATAATAATATCAATACCATGTCGAGCATTTGATCAGCTAGACAAGCGTGCTTCGGCATTTAAGGAAAATGGGACAGAGCCTGAGGTAAAATTAAAAGAGAGGTCTATTGTGATGGATTAATTAGGTGCATAATCGTTATCAAGTATGGTAAACTTGAGATTTCAATCAACTACATAAGTTACATTATGGGATGGGACCTGAATTGAGACAGGCCAAGCACTGGATTAGAGAGAGGGTGGTGGTGGTCTCTCACGGTCGTGGGCTCAGCATGTTGTACTCCTTCCAAGCTCGTGCTCGACGTCTGATTGATTGATGATGTTGCTGAAATAATAACGTATAGCACTCTACATGCCAGGGGTTTGCTTCCATTGCTTTATAGAAAGGTGCATCAGTGAATGGACTAAGGAAAAGGTTGACAAAGATCTGAGAAGCTGATGAAATGGATGGTGAAAAGAGATTTGTATATAAGAGGCTTTTAGGTATCTTTAATTAATGTTGCTTATATTGTTACTCAATTTAGATAATTATGTTAATATGCTAGGTTAGTTATAGAACATCCTCGGATAGATGTTAAAAAGAAAAAGAAAACCTACCAAGCTCACTGGTACAAGTAGATAATTATGACCTCTAAGTGTCTGATACATCTGTTCAGGCGCAGGGTTGTTGTAACTCATTTAACCAGCCTACCAAGAAGAAAAGAAAGGGAAAATTTACCATGAGGGATTTGCAATAAGAAAAATTTGCAGAGATTCATATGCAAAAACTCTGTTATATAAAGTTAAAAGAAATTAATATAAAAGGCCCTAACTGGATGTTTTATTAGTTAATGGTCCTTCTCTCTCCACTTTCTTCTAATGGTCCATCTGGAATCGTGAGATCACTATTTGGTCATGGCTGGACCAAGACGAGATTCCGTCGCACCGTATAATTTTAGATTTAATTGTCCTTTGCAAGACAAGTGCATTTAGGAACTTAAAATATATTTTCAATAAAAATCCACTTTATGATTAATTTTGCAGCAAATGGTCTATTATTTATCTTTTTATTTGTTTATTTTTGTGGACTGATATATATTTCAGGGTTCTCAACGATCTTATCTTTAGATCTAAGTACAATATGAATTGTGGTAGAAACAAATATATATTGGATATCCAAAAACTATATGTATCAGATGCTCGATAATTTTGTATAGGATATTTTAAATTGGTGTTGCCTATCTTGTTCTTGGTCTAGAGGCGAAATCATCTATCAGCCCCTTAACATGCATCATGATGCAAAGATAAATAAATTTAATTTTTCCTTCTAAAATCAATAATTAAGTGGTTTTTTATGCACTTAATATAGTATTGCCTATTTGACTCTCCTTTATATAATTTGATAAATCATCCCTTCATAACTCTACCACAGGCATTCACCCAAGCTAATCAAGGCATGCCCAAATAAAGTAAATCCTTCAATAGGATTGGTTAAGTCAAGAGATAGAATTCCATCATGCTTCAATAAATAGACTTGTGTAATTTCTGGCAGGATGAGAAATGTATCAGGCATTACATACATATTATATCAATGCTAACAATACCAATATAGAAAAATACTTTATGCACCGCATGCAGTGCAGAAAAAATATACCATCCCATGTGATTTGATCACGTAGTCATCGCTTTTCCAAACGTATTTAATGCCAGCAGTTTCACTTTTTGAATTTGTTGAAGATAAATCCTGCTCCTGCCGAAATCTAGTCTGATGCTTAGCCTAATGCAACTGATAATCGCGGAAGAGCTTCGATCAGAAATTCTCTCTCCAACGGCCGAATCCCTCCAGCGGTCGAATCCCAGCCGAACTCCTCCAACGGTCGAACTTTTTTCGGACTTCAGTCAAACTACTTTCAGGCTTCTCCATCAATCGGACCCCTCCAACAGTCGAACTCTTTCCAGACTTCTCCAGCAGTCGGATTTCTCCAAGAGCCGAACTTCTTCTGGATTCCTCCAGTAGTCTAATTTCTCCACGAGCTGAACTCCTTCTGAACATCTTCTTTAGTCGGATTCCTCCAAGAGCCGAACTCCTTCCGAATTTCTCCAGTAGTCTGATTTCTCCAGAAGCCGAACTCCTTCCGAATTTCTCCTTCAATCGAATTTCTTCAGGAGCCGAACTCCTTTCGGACATCTCCTTCAGTCGGATTCCTACAAGAGCCGAAATCATTCTGAACCTCTTCTTCAGTCGGATTTCTATAGGAGCCAAACTCCTTCCGAACCTCTCCTTCAGTCGGATTTCTACAGAAGCTGAACTTCTTTCGGACGTCTTCTTCAGACGGATTCCTCCAGAAGCCGAACTTCTTTCGAACCTCTCCTTCAGTCGGATTCCTCAAGAGGCCAAACTCCTTTCAAACTCCTCATTTAGTTAGATTTCTACTGAAGTTGAACTCCTTTCGAACTTCTCTTTCAGTCGAATTTTTACGAGAGCCGAACTCCTTCTGGACCCTCCTTCAGTCGGATTCCTACGGGAGCTGAACTCTTTTCGAATTTTTCCTTCCGACGGATTCCTACAAGCGATCCCACTACTGAACGATTACGATTGTCATTTATCAGGATGGTTACGACTGTCATTTATCAGTCTGCTACAGGCGACCCTACTATCGGACGGTTATAATAGGTTCCGTCTATAAAAAGAAATCCTTCAGATATATTTTTTCTATGCTCTCTTTTCTTTCCTCAAAACTCTACCGAATTCATACCCGAGCACTTCATTTTTATTAGCCAGAAGAGCTGACTTGATCGTCAAAGGGTCCTACTGGAGCCACCACCACCAACTCCAAACGAAACTTTATTTTGCAGATCACTGACGGCGACCTCATCTTCCCCAACTCTAGCTCGATCCGGTGTCAATCAGATTCTGCACCAACATGATTGGCGCTGAAGGAAGGGCCCTCTGTTCCTGAGGTTACCTTGATCTTAAAGGAGTGTTCAACAGCGATTTCTCTTCTTCTTCTCTAAAGTTCTTTTTGAAAAAAAAATGCCTCCCAAGAAAGCTTCGACTCGGCGATCAACGGCCTCTACAGTCAGATCCCGTCCAGATCAATCCGTTCCCACTCAAGCTTCACTTACAGCCATAATGGATGTAAAGCAGTTCAACCTGTTGGTCCAGCAGATTCGCGATCTCATGGAGGCGATGCTGGTCATACATCGACAGGCTCCAGCGCCAATTCAACTAGAGCAGGCTCTTCTGGAGCTCCATGATCCGATTGACGGACGGTCGACTCGGACTAGCCGATCAGTGACCTCCGAAAAGAGGAAACAGGGGGTGGAGAATCATTGCTCGGACCATGATTCAACCTCAAGGGAAGCTTTGCTTTCATCCCACCAAAAAACTCTGGAGATCAACGATCGTGAAGATCTCTTGAATCAAAGGCTCCAGGAAATGAGTTGATGGATTAAAGAACTCCGCCACGACGCTCCGGCTCCCCATGATAACGTCTGCACCGATATCCCTTTCTCTCTCCGAATTATGCAAGAGCTTATTCCATCGAACTTCAAGCTTTTCCAACTTGAAAGCTATGACGGAACTTCTGATCCGATCGATCACCTGGAGGTCTTTCGGATCATGATGCTGCTCCATGGCGCACCAGACGCCATCATATGCCGAGCTTTTCCATCTACTTTAAAGAAAGCAGCAAGAAACTGATACTCAGCATTGAAGCCAGGTACGATCTTCTCATTTGATCAGATGAGCCATCAGTTTGCGGCTCACTTCGTCAGTAACCGACATCTCTATCGAGGTTCAGATTTTTTGATGAATATTAAGCAGAAGGAGGAAGAATCTATCCGAACTTATGTCATCCAGTTTAATGCTACTGCACTGAAGGTCCAAAATCTAGACCAGTCTATTGCAATGGCCGCACTCAAGGACGGCCTTTAGAAGAATGATTTATTGTTCTCCCTGAAGAAGAAGTATCCTAGGAACTTAGCCGATCTGCTAGCTCGAGCGGAGAGATATGTCCGTGCAGAAGAAGCCTTCAAGTTGAAGAATGAAAAAGCCGCAGGAGAACAGCGAGAGGGCAAGTCTAATAGATCCATCGTTGAAGGACCGAATAAAGTTCGACCACGCTCAAGGACTCCCCTCGAGCGTAAGCGAGTCTGAACTCCTCATTAAACTCGTCATCAAAGAAGTTTCGACAGAAAGGCGCGAAGAAGTTCTCCCTCCGGAAGGTTTCATAACTACGTCCCTCTTAATGCTCCTAAAACTCAAGTTTTGATGGAAATTAAGAATCAGCTATCAAGATCAGAAGAATTACGATTTCTCCCAAACAAATACAATCGAAGCAAGTACTGCCTCTATCATCGTGACCAAGGCTACGATATTGAAGAATGCATTCAGCTTCAAGATGAAATCAAGAAGCTCATCAGGAGAGATCGGCTGGATTGATTCCTCAGATGCTGGCCTGAAGCAAGAGGAGAGCAACCAAGGGCTCTTTTGCAACCGGGGGAGATCCAGGGGGAGGGGTCTTAAAGAAGCCAATCCCTGCATGGAAGTATCAATACCATGGTTGGAGGACATTAACAAGAAAAGATATTAAGGAGCTACATAGTGTCAACGTTAAAATTTTGAAAACTTATAATATCGTTAACCACTTTTCAATAGAGAATTCTTATTTCAACATTTCTGTCTTTTGTGAATTATAACATGAAAAGATTAAGCTGAACTTTTTTCGTAGGCCAGATAGAAGGCTTCTGATACAGGAGATAAAATCTTCTTCAACCTCGGCTGGGGATAAGATCTCTTTCGAGCTCCAACTTCAACCTCGGCTGGAGATAAGATCTCCTCCGAGCTCCAACTTTAACCTCAGCTGGAGAAAAGATCTTCTCCGAGCTTCAATATCAACGTCAATAGGAGATAAGATCTTCTTCAACCTCGGCTGGAGATAAGATCTCCCCCGAGCTTTCAGGAGCTTCGACCTCAACAGGAGATAAGATCTCCTTCAACCTCGGTAGGAGATAAGATCTCCTCTGAGCTTCAACCTCGATAGAAGATAAAATCTCCTCCAAGCTTCAACCTCAATGGATATAGAGCCCGAAAAAGAACTTCGATAGTCGTCTTTTTTGTACTTCCTTCCTTCGAATTTCGAACTCGAAAGTGGTGGGACTATTGTTGGAGATAAACTTCGCTCCCACCGAAGTCTAGTCTGACGCTTAGCCTAATGCAACTGATAATCACGGAAGAGCTTCGATCAAAAATTCTTCCTCCAGCGGTCGAACCTCAGTTGAACCCCTCCAGCGGTTGAATTCTTTCAGTAGCCGAACTCCTCCAACGACCAAGCCCCAGTCGAACTCCTCCAACGGCCGAACTTCTTTCGGACTTTAGTTAAACTACTTCCAGGCTTCTCCATCAGTTGGGCCCTTCAAATGGTCGAACTCTTTTCAGACTCCTTCATCAGTTGAACGAATTTCTTTCGGATTTCTCCAGCAGTTTGATTTCTCTAGGAGCCAAACTCCTTCTGAATTTCTCTTTTAGTCGGATTCCTCCAGGAGCCGAACTCTTTCTGGACATCTCCTTCAGTCGGATTCCTCCAGGAGCCGAACTCCTTCCGAATTTCTTTAGCAGTTTGATTTCTTCAGGAGCCGAACTCTTTCTAGATTTCTTCTTTAGTCGAATTTCTCCAGGAGCCAAACTTCTTCTGAACATCTTCTTCAGTCGGATTCCTATAAGAGCCAAACTTCTTTCGAATCTCTCCTTCAATCGGATTCCTATAAGAGCTGAACTCCTTTCAGACGTCTCCTTCAAACGAATTCCTCTAGAAGTCAAACTCCTTCCAAACCTCTCTTTTAGTCAGATTTCTCAAGGGATCGAACTCCTTCCGAACTCCTCCTTCAGTCGGATTTTTATAGAAGCCAAACTCTTTTCGAACGTCTTCTTCAGTCGAATTTCTACAGAAGTCGAACTCCTTCCGGACCCTTCTTCAGTCGGATTCCTACAGGAGCTGAACTCTTTCCGGACTTCTCCTTCAGACGGATTCCTATAGACGATTCCACTATTGGACGGTTACAATTATTATTTATTAGGATGGTTACGACTGTTATTTATCAGGATGGTTACGACTGTCATTTATCAGTCTGCTACAGGCAACCCCACTACCGGATGGTTACAACAGGTTTCGTCTATAAAAAAAGATCCTCCAAATATGTTTTTTCTAAGCTCTCTTCTCCTTCCCCAAAATTCTGTCGAATTCATATCCAAACACTCCATTTCTATTGGCCAGAAGAGCTGACTTGATCGTCGGAGGGTCCTGCCGGAGCCATCACCACCGACTTTGGATGAAACTTTATTTTGTAGGTCATCGACGATGACCTCATCTTTCCCAACTCTAGCTCGATCTGATGTCAACCAGATTCTGCACCAATAGGATTAAAATTTCGAATGATGAAAATGTCCTTCATCTTCTGAAAAAATTATGACATTCTATGACCATATTATAACATCCTATAACTATATTATGACTTCATGAATACAGAATATCATAATTTTTCTTTCGAAAGTTATAAAAGGGAAGGGATAGTTTTGTCATTGAAATTTTTTTTAAAAACATTTAATGATGAAAATATCTCTCCTTTCCTTATGACATCATGTGGCCATACTATGACTTTCTATATATAAAAAGTCATAATATGACTATAAGATATAATATGGCCATAGAATGTTATAATTTTTTTCAGAAGAGGAGGGGCATTTTCCGTCATTCAAAATTTCAAACTAAAAAGTAGAACTATAGGCATTAAATGTGCATTGAAAAGTGATGACTATATAATCCAATTATATAGAATAATATATATTTTTTTATATATGATGCATAAAGAATTACTCCACCAATATACGTAGCCTCTCTACATCTCAAATCAACAGGGTTGCACATAAGGGGCTTGATGAGCTCGTAGAGGCTCACATTCTGGGCTAGATTAGCCCGTGGTAGTTTATGGGTCGGCCTCGGTGAACTCGTCGGAAATAGGTCACCAGCTATACGCGCTGGCTAAATTATCTCGAGCCCGTCCAAGAGCAACGTGTAACGAGACATCCCGCAAGAAAACCAGCAGCCCACATTGTCGCACGTTAGCAAACAACAGTGGCGAAAAGCAGCGGCGCAGCGCTTTTCCTGGCCACAAAGAACCTGAGCGCAGAGAAGGATGGAATCCGGAGCTATAATGGCTTCCTCCACTCTTCCTGCCCCTCACCACCACCACCACCACCACCACCAAAGATGCGTACCTCCTCCGGATTCCTTCTGGTTTCGCTCGCGTCCCTCGCTCCTCAGTTCCCCTTCCCTCCGTGGTTTCGCTCTCCGAGCCACCGCTGCGGTAGTAGCCGTTGAGCCGGTATGCTTCGCCTTGATCCAGATTCCAAGAGTGGAGCGTTTTTCTTACATCCGACTCTTTTAGATGTCCAAGTACGATCGTAGCGTGACTGTTTAATTGTTGGTCTACAGCATTCAAAATTTTAGATATACTGGTAATTTGATGTTATTTCTTAATGAAATCTCGATGCTCGCTGCCGATTAGTGTGGAATCATGTGGTTGTCTTCTGTTTTATTGGTGCATCGTATCATTTGCTGCGAAATTTTATTGGATTAAATGAGTCTGAGATGGGGAGAGTGACGCCGACACTGGTTTACCATGCTTGCCGAGCAGAATTCGAAGAGATGTTTGTTTTTTTTTTCTTTTTTTTCTTTTTTTTTTATGGTACGCAGCCTGAGTCCTCACGCCTATTATATGGTGGGTGGTAGTGCTTGAACCAGTGGGACTAATCTGCTTGTGGTTGTTCTAATTGTTTGATAACTTGAAGTATTGGGTGTGCTTATGAAGCAGGATTAGGTGAGGATCGTTGTGTGAAAAATTTGAATGCAAGGCTTTGTGGCGAATCATGTTTTGTGAGATGATGGTTTCTCGCGAGCATTGGATATTTGCGAGACTAATATCATATATATTATAAATAACAACAGTTTCCACCAGCATAGGGTGCAGATATTTGAATACCTACTTTTCTTGAAGATTCACATCATTAACAAAAGCTCCAACGGTCTCTATCCATGGGCCTTTTTTTCCTTTACTGTTCTCACCATCCTGTAACTTGATTCTTACCAGCTGGAACTTGACTTAGTTCTTAGGATCATGCAGGTAATAGTTTATATTGAACATCATCATTTGTATTAGTAACTGCCTTTTGCTCCCTTTTTTTATTTTTTTAAAAAATGCAATTGTTGCTATTTGTCCTTGCTAAAAGTGTAGAAACATGAATAGATACGTGCAACACAGTGAGGAAATCTGTCTGCTAGCTATCATCTATTTGTGGTTTTACGCGCAAGCTGGTACAGCCATATCTTTTGGCTTCATTTTTCCTGTTTGAAAACATTCATTGAATTCAAAAGTTCTTACTGCAGCTATAAGCTTCAGACACATTTTAGAAGATTATAAACCTGCATTTCATCTGAATCACCAGAGCATAGTGTGCTTGTATCACATAAACTTTCATTAGAATCACTATTTTCATTTTTGGCTGCATGTCTTGGAGTTTTGTTATGTTCTTGCTGCTTTTGCATGGTCATGTAAAATTGTATGACCTCTTGGATTTTTCAGGATATTCAAGTAAAACAGGACTCTTTGGAAGTCGACTTGTTTGCATGTCCAATATGCTATGAACCGCTGATGAGAAAAGGACCTTCAGGGTTAAATTTGTAAGTCTTCAAGGTCTAACATAGAAAAGTTCACTTAAACACCTGGTTTTGGCATTTGTTTTATCTTCTATAAGCTGCAGGCCAGCAATCTACAGGTCTGGGTTCAAGTGTCTGAAATGCAACAAGTCATTCTCCAGCAAAGATGTCTACTTGGATTTGACTATTACTTCAGGAACAAAAGAGTACAATGAGCTCAAGCCTACAAGAACCGAGCTATTTAGGTATGATTCTAAATGTTTTCCTTATGCATCTGTATTAACTTAATGCTTTATCTTAGGGGTTTGGGCTGGTTATTTATTTATTTGTTTGCTTGTCTGTTTGTTTTGCTCTACTGCTTATCTATGGTCCCAAGATAGTTGGGATAAGGATAGTCGGTTTCAATGTTTATGGCTATACATCTGAAATTGAAGCTCTCAATGTTATTAATGACCATGCTTCTTCTTAATGTCCAATTATCATTCTCAGTTTTGAGTTTTTATTATTCTGCGACCGTAAGTGATTCATATTGTGTCGAGTACTTAATTGCTGATGTCTTTTTTCAATGAAATGCTTGACTCCACATTGGAAAATTAGGAATGTGTTGGGGATAAATCCCACTCCTGCCAAAGTCAAGTTCGATCCCAGCCTGATGTGGTCAATGCGGAAGAACTTCAGCGGACGCGTCCTAGCTGAACTACTACATCCGGCCGAGCTTCTCAGTGGCTGAGCCTCAGCCGAAGTCTTTCAACCAACCGAACTATCAAGCGGCCGAGCTTCAGATTCTTAGCGGCCGAACTCCTCAAGTGGCCGAACTACTTATTGCCCGAGCCCCTTTGGACTCCGAGCGGCCGGGCTTCGGCCGAGACCCCGGCGACCGAGCTTGTTTCAACCTTCTTAGCGGCCGAGCTCCCCGAACTCCTGTCCAGCGGCCGAACTCCCCAGCGCCTAGGCTTCGGGCCGAACTCCTTCGGACTCCCAGCGTCCGGGCTTCAGCCAGATCCTTACGGGAGCCGAACTTCCCCAAAACCTCCTTTCGGGCCGAGTTTCTACGGAAGCCGGACTCCCTATAGACTTCTTCGATGGACGAGCTTCTCAATGGCCGAACTCCTTATGATGGATTCCTGCAGGCAATCAATCTCACTACGGTTACACGACAGTAATAACGATCGACAATAACGATCAGCATTTATCAGTAATAACGATCGACAATAACGATCAGCATTTATCAGCAATAACGATCAGCATTTATCAGCAATAACGATCGGCATTTATCAGCAATAACGATCGACAATAACGACCGGCATTGATCAGGACGGTTACAATAAGCTCCCTCTATAAAAAGGACCCTCCGGATACCTTTACGACAGGTTCTGAAAATCCTTTTCTTCTCCTCTATATTCTATCAAGCATTCCATTCCTGTTGACAGGAACTAACTTGAGCGTCGGAGGGTCTTCCGGAGCCACACCCACCGGTTCCGAGCGAGACTTTATTTTGCAGGTCCCCGGCGGCAGCCTCTTCGGCCTCAACTCCGACGACGACAAGTTTCTGCGTCAATAGTGTTGGGGATAAATCCCACTCCTGCCAAAGTCAAGTTCGATCCCAGCCTGATGTGGTCAATGCGGAAGAACTTCAGCGGACGCGTCTTAGCTGAACTACTACATCCGGCCGAGCTTCTCAATGGCTGAGCCTCAGCCGAAGTATTTCAACCAACCGAACTATCAAGCGGCCGAGCTTCAGATTCTTAGCGGCCGAACTCCTCAAGTGGCCGAACTACTTATTGCCCGAGCCCCTTTGGACTCCGAGCGGTCGGGCTTCGGCCGAGACCCCGGCGATCGAGCTTGTTTCAACCTTCTTAGCGGCCGAGCTCCCCGAACTCCTGTCCAGCGGCTGAACTCCCCAGCGCCTAGGCTCCGGGCCGAACTCCTTCGGACTCCCAGCGTCCGGGCTTCAGCCAGACCCTTACGGGAGCCGAACTTCCCCAAAACCTCCTCTCGGGCCGAGTTTCTACGGAAGCCGAACTCCCTATAGACTTCTTCGATGGACGAGCTTCTCAATGGCCGAACTCCTTATGATGGATTCCTGCAGGCAATCAATCTCGCTACGGTTACACGACAGTAATAACGATCGACAATAACGATCAGCATTTATCAGTAATAACGATCGACAATAACGATCAGCATTTATCAGCAATAACGATCAGCATTTATCAGCAATAACGATCGGCATTTATCAGCAATAACGATCGACAATAACGACCGGCATTGATCAGGACGGTTACAATAAGCTCCCTCTATAAAAAGGATCCTCCGGATACCTTTACGACAGATTCTGAAAATTCTTTTCTTCTCCTCTATACTCTATCAAGCACTCCATTCCTGTTGACAGGAACTAACTTGAGCGTCGGAGGGTCTTCCGGAGCCACACCCACCGGTTCCGAGCGAGACTTTATTTTGCAGGTCCCCGGCGGCAGCCTCTTCGGCCTCAACTCCGACGACGATAAGTTTCTGCGTCAACAGATTGGCGCTAGAAGGAGGGCCTATCGGCGAAGATTTTCTTCTTAGAGGAAGCCGGTGTTCCTTTGTTCTTAAAGGAGTGCTCGAGAGACCTTTCTTTTTTTTTTTTTAATTCAAATCCCCTTCCAAAGAGAAAAGATGCTCCCCAGGAGAGCCTCCACTCGGAGATCGGTGGCCTCTGCGGCCCGATCTCGTTCGAGTCCATCCGCTCCAGCTCCAGCCCCAGTGACTCAGGCTCATTCTGCAACTCGGCGATCGGCGGCCTCCGCGGCCCGATCCCGTCCAGGTCCGTCCGCTACCGCTCCAGTCCCGGCAATTCAGGCCGCGGTAGACGCTGAACAGTTCAACCTGCTCGTCCAGCAGGTTCGTGGCCTCACCGAGGCCGTTCAAGCGGTACAGGCCATGCACCAGCAAGCCGCCGTACCAGTCCAACCGGTTTCGGATCCTCCGGAGCCGCGTTGTCCAGTCCAGAGGCAATCGACATGGGCTACCCGACCTCCAATTCCCGGAAAAGGAAAGCAACAGAAGGAGAGCCCTTGTTCAGACCGCAGCTCGTCCCAGGGAGAAGCTTTTCATCCGATCAGCAAGAAGACTTTAGAAATGAGAGACCACGAAGATCTCCTGGATAGAAGGCTCTTGGAAATGAGTCGTCGGATCGAAGAACTCCGTCACGCTCCTCCCTCATATGGTAATGAGATCCGAACCGACCCTCCATTCTCACAGAAAATTATGCAAGAACCAGTCCCGCCGAACTTCAAACTCCCACAGTTTGAGAGCTATGATGGGACCACTGACCCGGTCGACCACTTGGAAGCCTTCCGGACGACGATGTTGCTTCATGGCGCACCAGACGCCATCCTGTGCCGAGCTTTTCCCTCTACTCTTAAAGGAGCCGCCAGAAACTGGTATTTGGCACTCAAGCCGAGTACCATCCTGTCATTCGACCAAATGAGTCAACAGTTCGCGGCCCACTTCGTCAGTAGTCGGCGTCCACGCCGAAGCTCAGACTCCTTAATGGCCATCAGGCAGAGAGAAGGGGAATCCATCCGGGCTTTCATTTTTCGATTTAATACCGCTGCGTTAGAAGTCCGAGACTTGGATCAATCGGTCGCCATGGCCGCGCTCAAGAGCGGCCTTCAAAAAAACGACCTATTGTTCTCCCTGGAAAAAAAGTATCCCAGGGACTTTGCCGATATGTTGGCTCGGGCCGAAAGTTATGCCCGGGCAGAGGAGGCCTTCGAAGCTAAGGATGGTGAAATCGGTGGTAAACGGCTGATCGGCAGGCTGGATAGACCCTCCGAAGAAAGGAAAGCGAATTGAAGCTCGGCCACGCTCCCAGGACTCCCCCTGGTCGCGAGCAAGTTCGGATTCCCCCTCAAGCTCGGAAGCGGGGAAGCCTCTGACGGAAGGACGCGCCGAAGTTCTCCTCAGCGCCGAAGTTCTCTCAGCGCGAAGTTCTCCTCAGCACCGAAGTTCTCCCCGCCTACGACGATTTCACAACTACACCCCCCTAAACACCCCGAAGACTCAAGTTCTGATGGAGATCCGAGAACGGCTTCCAAGACCAGAAAGAATGCGCTCTCACCCTTACAAGCGTAATCCCAACAAGTTCTGCCTCTATCATCGCGATCACGGTCATGACACGGAAGGAGTGCATTCAACTCCAGGACGAGATCGAAGAGCTCGTCAGGCGAGGCAGACTAAGTCGGTTTCTTCGAAGGCGGCCCGAGGGGGCGGAAGATCGGCCAAGGAACGCTAACGCCAAGCGGGGAAAACCAACAAGAAGATCGGCCACCTGTTGGCGTCATCAACACTATCTTAGGGGGATCTCAGCAAAAGGAAAACCAGCAGGCTTGAAGGATCGATGAAGAAACGGAAGATCTCGGAGCCTATAGTCTTCACCGAGGAGGATGGTCAGGGAATCCAACTTCCACATAATGATGCGGTTGTAGTTTCGTTGAATATTGCTGACTACGATGTACGCCGCATTCCTCGTAGATAATGGAAGCTCGGCTGATGTATTGTTCTACGGTGCCTTCTTGAAAATGTCCCTACCTGATGATCGATTGAGCTCGGTGAATTCTCCGTTAGTTGGATTTGCTGGCAACACCGTACCAGTCGAAGGTATCATAACTTTGACCGTAACAGCAGGGCAGTACCCAAAGCAGGCCAAAGCTCAGGTCGACTTCCTAGTCGTAAAGACGCCGTCCGCCTATAATGCTATCCTCGGTCGACCTGGTTTAAATGCACTTCGGGCAATCGGTAGTGTCGACTTATTACTTAAAGATGAAGTTCCCTACGAACTATGGGGTTGGAGAAGTCAGAGGAGACCAGGACCCTAGCAAAGTATTGTTACTCAATCGCCTTGCATAAGGGAGATCAGCCCGACCCCTGTCTTGGTTGACGGACTGGATGTCCATGACGACCTCGCTGAGGAACGGAGCTGAGCCTGCAGAGGACCTCGTCTCTGTGCCCTTGAATGATGGAAAATCAGAGCATGTGGTGCAGATCGGCTCCAACCTGGCAACCGAGGTTTGGGAGCAGCTCGTCGCTTTCCCTCAGAAGGAACGCAGACGTCTTCGCCTTGGACCCCAATGGATATGCCAGGGAATCGACGCCGAGCTTCATGGAACATCGGCTGGCCGTCGATCCGAAGCACCGGCCCATAAGAGAAAAGCTGCGCCACCACGCCCCGAAAAGGCAGAAAGCGATCGCTGAAGAAGTAGATAAGCTCCTCAAAGCCGGACTCATCCGGGAAGGTTCAGCTATCCGACTTGGGTCTCGAACGTGGTTCTTGTCAAGAAAGCAAACAACAAGTGGAGGATGTGCGTCGACTTCAAGAAGCTGAACAAGGCTTGCCCAAAGGACAGCTACCCCCTTGCCCTAGGATCGATCAGCTGGTGGATGCAACCTCGGGCCATGAGCTCCTCACCTTCATGGATGCCTTTTTCTGGTTACAACCAGATACGCATGGCGCCCTGAGGACGAAGAGAAAACCGCCTTCATTACTAGCCGAGGTCTTTACTGCTACAAGGTCATGCCTTTTGGACTCAAGAATGCGGGAGCAACATACCAACGTTTGGTCAACAAAATTTTCAAGGAGCAGATCGGCCGCAACATGGAGGTGTACGTGGATGATATGCTCGTCAAAAGCCGAGCTTCAGCTGACCATCTTGCCGACCTTGAAGAGACCTTCAATGTGCATTGAGGAAGCATAAGATGAGACTGAACCCTACCAAATGCGCCTTTGGCGTAACCTCCTGGAAAATTTCTTGGGTTCATGGTGTCGAGACGTGGAATCGAGGCAAACCCCCTGAAAATCCGAGCTATTCAAGAAATGACCACTCCAAAGACAATTAAAGAAGTTCAGCGCTTGGCCGGAAGGGTGGCATCCCTAAATCGCTTCGTCTCAAGGTCGGCTGAACGTTGCTTGCCCTTCTTCGAGGTTCTCAGGCGACCAAAGGATTTCAGCTGGACGGCAGAGTGTCAACAAGCATTTGAGGAACTCAAAAATTACCTCGGCACGCCCCCTCTACTGGCAAAACCTGAACCTGGGGAAGTGTTGTTCTTGTATTTAGTTGTCTCCTCGGTGGCCCTGGCGGCGGTTCTCGTTAGGGAAGAAGCAAAAACACAACGCCCGATCTATTACGTGAGCCGAGTCCTAAGGGATGCGGAGACCAGATACACCCGGATAGAAAAATTATCTTACTGTCTCGTAATTGCCGCCAGGAGGCTCCGACCTTACTTTCAGGAGCACACCATAACGGTCCTCACGGACCAACCAATAAAAGCAGTTCTCCACCGAGCAGACGCTTCCGGAAGAATCGCAAAATGGGCAATGGAGCTCACGGAGTTCGACATCAACTATTAGCCCAGGCCATCAATCAAAGCTCAGATACTGGCAGATTTTGTATTAGAATGCACCTATTCCAGACGAAGCCGAACTTGAATCAAGCAAGACAAATACAGAGGCGAGATCGAGCCTTCGACGAAGCCGAACCATCACAGCCGAACTTCCCAAAGGAAAGGGCCGACCTCTCTGAAGGCTTCTGGGATTCTACACGTGGATGGTTCATCCAACTCCATTGGAGCTGGTGCAGGGCTGGTCTTGGTCAGCCCCGAGGGAGTTGTCGCCGAGTTCGCGCTGCGCTTCGAGTTTCCTGCTACCAACAACGAAGCCGAATATGAAGCGCTGATTGCGGGATTAAGAATAGCAAAGGAGCTACAAGTAGATCGGCTTCGAGTCTACAACGATTTTTCGATTAGTGGTCGGTCAGGTTGACGGCAACTTTGAAGCAAGAGAAGAGAGCATGGACGAGATACCTCGGGAAGGTGAAAAGTTTAACCCCGGCCTTCGGATAATTTCGTCATTCAGCATATCCCAAGGACAGAAAATGCGAGAGCCGATTTTCTCTCCAAACTGGCCACTTCGGCTCCAGCCGAACTACCCAAAGAAGTGTTTCAGGAAACTCTGAAGTACCCAACCACGGAAGAACCTCAGGATGTCCTACAGACGGAATTCGAGCCCAGCTGGATTGACCCACCTGGTCGCCTACCTTAAAGAGGGGGTTCTTCCTCATGACCGAAAAGAAGCTCGAAAACTCAAAAATCAGGCCTCCCGCTACGTCTTATACGAAGGCCAGTTGTATAAAAGGTCGTACTCCCTCTTCCATTGTTGAGATGCCTTCGACCTTCAGAAGGCCTAATATTGCACTATGGGATGTGCACGAAGGACTTTGCGGAAGCCATTTAGGAGCAAGGTCTTTGTCGCTAAAGCTACTTCGGCAAGGGTATTACTGGCCGACCTTATTTCGCGATTCTGTGGAATACGTAAAGAGGTGCGACCGCTGCCAGAAAAATGCTAGTGTGCAGAGGACGGCCGGCATCCGAACTCACTCCGCTTAATTCACCCTGGCCGTTTGCGCAATGGGGAATGGACATACTCGGCCCCTTTCCAACAGCGTCGGGACAGCGGAAGTTCCTCTTGGTCGCGATTGACTACTTTCACCAAGTGGGTCGAAGCTGAACCACTCGCAAAAATTACCGAGGCCAAGGTACAGGACTTTGTTTGGAAGTCACTAGTTTGTCGGTTCGGCCTGCCCCGAACCCTTATAACCGATAATGGGCGACAATTCGCCGGGGCTAGGTTCGCAGAGTTCTGTGAAGGATTAAACATCTCCCAGCGCTTCACCTTCTGTGGCTCATCCGCAGGACCTAATGGGGAAGCTGAGATAACCAACCGGACCTTGCTACATAGGAATCAAAGCGAGAGGCTCGATAAGGCAAAAGGGGCCTGGGTAGACGAACTCTACCATGTCCTCTGGGCATACCGAACTACTCAGAGGGTGCCGACTGGAGAAACACCCTTCGCTTTGGCCTTCGGTACTGAGGCAGTTCATCCCGGTTGAACTTAAGCTCCCTTCCGCACGAGTTGTGGGCTTCAATGAGCAGCACAACCCCCAAAGACCTCAGAGTCAACCTCGACCTTCTGGAAGAAAAGAGGGAGGAAGCCCGCATCCGGATGTCAGCCTATAAACAGAAGGTGGCTCGGTACTACAACTCCAGGGTTAAAAATAAGACGTTCAGAGTGGGGGACTTAGTGCTCCGACGAGCCTGCTATCACTCAGCCTCAGAGTCAAGGAAGCTCGCCCCAAATTGGGAAGGTCCGTACAAGGTGACAGAAGTTATCCGACCCGGAACCTTATCGCCTTGAAGGAACTCGGAGGGAATAATGCTTCCCTCGACCATGGAACTCAGAAAATCTGAGGAATGTATCATCAATGAATTTCCTTTGTTCTTTGCGCATTTTTGGTTTTTGGCATAAGAATTATGGGATGGCAAGAGAAAAATAAGCAAAAACAGCCCGTTAGGAAAAGGAGGAAGACCTCGTCCTAACGCGAGCAAAGTTGAAGGACCTCGTTCACCTTAGACGAGATGGGGGGAGAAGCTCGGACGACGGTCCGCATGTGCCCCCACAGCCCGTTAGGAACAGGAGGAAGAACCTCGTCCTAACGCGAGCAAAGTCGAAGACCTCGTTCACCTTAGACGAGATGGGGGGAGAAGCTCGGACGACGGTCCGCATGTGCCCCCACAGCCCGTTAGGAACAGGAGGAAGACCTCGTCCTAACGCGAGCAAAGTCGAAGACCTCGTTCACCTTAGACGAGATGGGGGGAGAAGCTCGGACGACGGTCCGCATGTGCCCCCACAGCCCGTTAGGAACAGGAGGAAGACCTCGTCCTAACGCGAGCAAAGTCGAAGGACCTCGTTCACCTTAGACGAGATGGGGGGAGAAGCTCGGACGACGGTCCGCATGTGCCCCCACAGCCCGTTAGGAACAGGAGGAAGACCTCGTCCTAACGCGAGCAAAGTCGAAGGCCCTCGTTCACCTAAAGGACGAGATGGGGGGAGAAGCTCGGACGACGGTCCCGCATGTGCCCCCACAGCCCGTTAGGAACAGGAGGAAGAACCTCGTCCTAACGCGAGCAAAGTCGAAGGACCTCGTTCACCAAAGACGGAGATGGGGGGAGAAGCGAGGACGACGGTCCCGCATGTGCCCCCACAGCCCGTTGGGAACAGGAGGAAGACCTCGTCCTAACGCGAGCACTTACATCAACCTCAGCCAAAGGAGACGAGATATCCTCCAAGCAATCTTATCAACTTCGGCCAAATAAGATCCCCCCGAGCGACTAGGCTGACCTCGGCTGAAGAGCGCCGACTTCGACCTCGGCGAGAGTTAGGATTTTTGACCGAATCAACCTCGACTGGAGAGCCTCAACTTCAGCATCAACTTTAACCAGAAATGAAATCTCCCCCGAACTTCGACATGGATCAATACGAAGCCCGGAAGAAAAACTTTGGCAGTCGCCTTATCCGCACTCCCTTCCTTCAAATTTTGAACTCGGGAGTGGGGGGGGCTAGTGTTGGGGATAAATCCCACTCCTGCCAAAGTCAAGTTCGATCCCAGCCTGATGTGGTCAATGCGGAAGAACTTCAGCGGACGCGTCCTAGCTGAACTACTACATCCGGCCGAGCTTCTCAGTGGCTGAGCCTCAGCCGAAGTCTTTCAACCAACCGAACTATCAAGCGGCCGAGCTTCAGATTCTTAGCGGCCGAACTCCTCAAGTGGCCGAACTACTTATTGCCCGAGCCCCTTTGGACTCCGAGCGGCCGGGCTTCGGCCGAGACCCCGGCGACCGAGCTTGTTTCAACCTTCTTAGCGGCCGAGCTCCCCGAACTCCTGTCCAGCGGCCGAACTCCCCAGCGCCCAGGCTCCGGGCCGAACTCCTTCGGACTCCCAGCATCCGGGCTTCAGCCAGACCCTTACGGGAGCCGAACTTCCCCAAAATCTCCTCTCGGGCCGAGTTTCTATGGAAGCCGGACTCCCTATAGACTTCTTCGATGGACGAGCTTCTCAATGGCCGAACTCCTTATGATGGATTCCTGCAGGCAATCAATCTCGCTACGGTTACACGACAGTAATAACGATCGACAATAACGATCAGCATTTATCAGTAATAACGATCGACAATAACGATCAGCATTTATCAGCAATAACGATCAGCATTTATCAGCAATAACGATCGACAATAACGATCGGCATTGATCAGGACGGTTACAATAAGCTCCCTCTATAAAAAGGACCCTCCGGATATCTTTACGACAGGTTCTGAAAATCTTTTTCTTCTCCTCTATACTCTATCAAGCACTCCATTCCTGTTGACAGGAACTAACTTGAGCGTCGGAGGGTCTTCCAAGTCACACCCACCGGTTCCGAGCGAGACTTTATTTTGCAGGTCTCCGGCGGCAGCCTCTTCGGCCTCAACTCCGACGACGACAAGTTTCTGCGTCAACAGAATGTATATGTGATTTTTGTCATGTATATCAGCTTATATCAAATTTAGCATTGTTTCATGACTTTTTTGTTCCACTATTTAGCTAGCAGCTTCTTGCAGCTAGATATACTCATTAGCAGACCAAGAGCTTTGTTCCCTGAGAAATATTCCTTTTTTTTAAAAAATTTTTATAGAGTTCCTTGAGAAATATCACCTGGAAAATTGTAAGCTGCAAGAAATATATGAATCATATATCAGGCTAAAGTACCAAGATTTTGCAAACTGTAGTGATGAAGAATGAGAATAAATTACCTGGCTTTTCACAGTGTGCCTTCCTTTATGAATCCTAATTTTACAAATTTTAGCTGTTATCGGTTTGAGAAATCTTCTTTCATGCTGTAAGAAGCTCAGTCCAACCAATTTGAAGGATATGAGATATGCTGCTTTCAATAGAGAATTACATCCACATTGCCATTATTGTACATGATCCAGTAAAAAAGGAATATCATAGAGAATGAAAGCAGAGGGTGTAAACAAAAAAAAAAAAGAAGAAAAAGAAGAAGAAAAAGAAGTGTAGTCTTATGCCTACAATGTTGCTAGGTGCACTTCCAGAATGTTTTCAAGTCACTGGTGGTGCCTCATACTTATGAGAAAGAATGCACCATATAGTCTTTCCACAAAAGAAAATGATGCCTAAACCAATTTTTGTAAATTATGTGATCTTTTTTATTTTACTACAAAGATATATGGTTCTTGTTTAATTAATTCAGCACATGAATCTACAGAAGGCCACCAGTTGGGGTAGGTAGTATTTGCCAACTGGCATATGCATGTATTATTGGAACAAGGCATGAGGGTTCAACTAGATTAGGTAGTAAAATTTTGCTAAATCCATGTGAAGCATTCTTGTTCAAATTGTGTGCTACTTAGGTCGATGTTGCCATTACTTGTAATTAATAGATTGCTGATGGAGACACATAAAGGGATGAATTCTTATAAGTAAAATTAAATTAAAAACATGTGTATAGTCTTGCAATGTGAAGATTGAGGTAGTGTGGAAGACTAGGAGAGGATGCCTTTCCTCAAAAATGGAGTGATGAGATTTGTTAGATTTACTTGTGTTCGTGGTTCATTTCTCATGTAGTTTTCACATGATACTTTCTTATTCTTTGACTAAATAGTATTCTCACCGTGTTGGTGGGCACACCTTATTTGCATATGTATCCATATCCTGTTTTTTGGAGTTATAATTTTCTGACTATATGCTCCCTCTCGCACATCATTTTTTGATTATTTTAGAAGCCCAGTTGTCTCATTCCTCTATGAGAGAGGATGGCGTCAGAACTTCAACCAGAGTGGCTTTCCAGGTCCTGATGAAGAGGTTGTTTCTTTGCCTTTTGTGGTTCTCCATGCCTCCATGATATTTTTGTTATTATTTGAGAAATCCTTCCATTGCCATTGTTTAGATAATATTTTCTATATGTTTAAGCATCTATTTTAACTCTGATTGATTATAAATTCCACTGTATATCCTTCCTGTGCATAATTTATTTTTCATGGTGCAGTATTAAAAAAAAACACATCTGAGAAAACCTTCCATTGTCATAGCTTAGATAATATATTCTATACTTTTAAGCATGCATTTTAAACTCTGATTGATTATAAGTTCCATTAGATATCTTTCCTGTGCATAATTTATTTTTCATGGTGCAATGTGAAGAAAAAACATTAATGTCTCACAAATAGATCAGAATATCATTGTAGTGGAGAGACTTCAAATGATTGACAAATTTCAGGTCTGTAATTGACTTTGGCAGTTCAATATGGCTCAAGAGTACTTCAAGCCTGTAGCAGGTGGTCTGCTTGTAGATGTGAGCTGCGGGAGTGGCTTGTTTTCAAGAAAATTTGCAAAATCTGGATCTTACTCTGCTGTTATTGCATTGGATTTTTCTGAGAATATGCTTCGCCAATGCTTTGAATTCATTAAGCAAGATGATACTCTTTCCACTATGTGAGTGTCTTTCTTATCATGGTACTTTGGTCATACTTTAGCCTTTATAAACATCTTGTAGCCTAAAATTCAGTTTAAGGATTGATATGAGTTTTTTAGTTTTCTATGAGCTAATGTGGTGGGTGTATCAGACAGTTGTGATGCCCCTCTTTGCCTTTCAAATGAATAGTCTGTCAACCCATTGCCATGATGATGAATATATACAATTAAAATGTGTTGTATCCTTTGAGCAGGTAGGTTGATCATCATTTCAGCTAAATTTCCCCCCTACCGTAAGTCTTGCTTCTTACTTTTCTAAGTTCCTTCAGTAATATTTCAGTTGCACATGGACCATAAGTTACTGGTTGCAGAAGCAATGGCTTACCGAGCTATATCACATGCCTGACCCTTTCTGGAAAGAGAGATTTAAATTCTGTGCCTGGATGATGTGGCTAGTGCTTTAATGTAATGAATGAAAAGACAGGAAAGTTGAAATTAGAGAGGGTGGGATAAGAGATGACACAATCAGGAAGCAAAGGTGGTGCACAGTATACTGTTGATACGTAGTTTCTCTAGCCTTGTTCTGTCGCACATGAATGTGCTATGAAAGGGGGCTATTATATTTTTAGCAACAATTGGCTTCGCCTAATGTGGTCCTTTTATTTATGTTACTTTGTTCTTTTTTGTATAATTGAGTTATGCAGATTTGGACATAAGAATGTCTACTATAGCATTATGTCTTTTAAAAAATACTTAAAAAGGATCGGCAGATGCATGTGAAGGCAAAGGTGGTCCCTTTTGGGACATTAATGTTCACCTGGAAACTGAAAATCGGTTTATTAAATGTCTTATGGACCAATTAAACAGAAGAAATCCTATTTGTGGTTCCTTGCACGTCTGTCCTGCTGGCATTCAACTGGCTGATTCTATTGCTTGTTTTTAGTGAATAAGTTGTGCCCTTCTAATCTTCTTCTTTTGGATGAATCCATCTGCCTGAAAGCACAGTGGCCATGTGACTTTTATTTAAAAGTTGACTAATTATGGACATCATCATAGTGGTAATTTCAACTGTATTTTAAACCTTACTTTTGGCTCCACATAGCTGAAATGTTTCATCTTTACTAATGTCTTTGTTTGAAATTTCCAGGAATCTTGCTCTTGTAAGGGCTGACATTTCCCGGCTCCCCTTTGCATCATGTTCGGTTGATGCCGTTCATGCCGGTGCTGCCTTGCACTGTTGGCCCTCTCCTTCCAATGCAGTAAGCGCTCAAACGTGTCTTTATGTTTATCATTTCAATTTTCCGAGTGCCATATAAGGAATTTCTCAACACAAATGTTTGTCATTCCATTACATGCTTATGAAAAAAATCCATAATTGACTCTTAATTAAATTCTACTGTAACTAGAACTTTCATATTCTAATATGTTATTGAATGATTATATTCTTTAGTATTTCCTATTCAAAACAGGGTACCTCATCATACAAATATGATAAGAATGATGACAGGACTGACTATATAAGTCACAACAACGTTCTAAGATATCGACCCTAGTCTTAGATTAGAACATTACAACAGAAAGAGATGACCTTACAACCCCTTGACTCTTTCAAGACCCACGTGCTGCAGTTAGCAAACCATAGTACAAAGTTTCTGCTTTTGGATGATATGAATACAATCAATATATCCTTTCCTCTTGGACTATAATCAATATATACTTTCCTCAACCAAGATTTCCAGTTGCATGACTAGGAGCATGAGCTTTAAGTTTGTGATACACTTCTAATTTAATTGGGAAATAAATTCCATTTCCTAATTTTTTTTATTCTTATCATTAACATGGGATTTTCTTATTCTACTTGAGCTTATTATCAATGTTGCATTGACATGGATACAAGAACCAAATTAGGATAGGTATATCCAAGTGTCTGACTCTACAAGAGAGGGGGGGCGTTGTGGGGGGGGGGGGAGAGAGAGATACTAGGATAACATATAAATTTAGCTAAATTGTATATTGATACCTTTAAATATTATCTGTTTAAACATTCAAAAGAAAATGTTTTTAAAAAAAAATTGTTTGTTAAGATTATTATAATTACGTTTCTCATGCAAACTTTTCAATTAACTTAAGAATATTAGCAAAATAATATTTTGCAAACGTTTAGTACCTACATCCATAAAAATCTCAAAAAGGAACAACCACTCACTCATTGTTGTAAGAGTTCAACTTTCTTCAATTTTTTTAAAGTGGCTACCAAAGAACTTATGTGCACTCTGGGCTGGAAGCTGGTGTCCAGGTAACACTGCTTCTGTTTTGGTGCAGATTTCTTCTCTCCATAGTTTTTATTTTCTTTTTATGTTTTCTTTTGATTAGTTGTTTCACCATTATGATTTTAATTATATTCACCAGGTTGCTGAAATAAGTCGTGTCTTAAGAAGTGGTGGTGTCTTTGTGGCGACCACCTTTCTGTCCTCTGCTTTAAATAGTCCATTCTCTTCCGGAGCCTTGAGGCCTCTCAGACAGGTACTCAGCCACTTATTCATCGCATGTCCCATTATACTGCCACTGAGATGAAATTTTCATGATTGTTGCAGTTCTTTGGGCAAGAGAACAGCAGCTATAACTATTTTACTGAAAAAGAAATTGAAGACTTGTGCAAGTCCTGTGGTCTCATCAATTACACAAGCAAAGTACAAAGGGCCTTCATCATGTTCTCTGCACAGAAACCATGACATGGGAGTTGAAATTGAACTTCATGAAAATTTTGGAACAGTATCAATATCCGAGGAACTTGTATTGAGATAATATATATGATTAGAGCATGGGACTGGAAAGAAGCAAATAGTTGGTGATGTTCTTTTAGGTGGTTAATTGACAGAACCAAGGAACCCTAGTGAAAACCATTTAGGAATACCATTTGTAACCTATATATGCACTTTTTGCACTGGTTGGTTATGGCAGTGTCAATTGTTTATTTTTAAACATCATGTTACAGGGATTGCAGTGGAGAATAATGAAGGCTATCTGATGTATTTCTTTGAGACAAAGGTGGTTATCTGATTTATTACCAGTCTGTAATCAGTTAATCACATTACCAAACCGGGAATGTATCATTAATGATATTCTTAATGGCATTTGTTCTTTTTATTTGCTACTAAACTCTAGCAGCATCTATATTGCTATCAAATTTTTCTGCAATGTGGCTGCAACAGAATTGGATGCTACAGGTTGAATGTGGGTTTGGCTGAATATATTGTACTACCACTATGGCAATGCTTGCATGTTACTCATTCAGGAGGGAGTGTTTGATGATTGACTGGGCCTCATTCACCAATGATGTACTTCTATTTGAATTAATTTGCAAAATCTTTCTAAAATTATGTGAATTAATTAACACTTCCGGGTTTTGGTTATCTAAGTGCATGCACGGGGCGGGAGAGAGAGAGAACATGGTCTACAGTCGTCGTGAGGAGTGCCACTATGAAAAAAGGGATTGGCTCTCGTGGATTATTTTTATTTCTTGAGGCTCTCTTATGTAGGATGTGTTAAAATAAATTTCGATGGTAGCATTAGAGATGGCAAGAATGATGCTGGCTTTATCATTTGGAGGCTGGATGCTAGATTACTGCGGTGGGGGATCACATCACATCTCCGAGTCTTCCATCCTGAAAGTTGAGCTTTGCAATTTGAGGAAGCGTTGTTTATGTCCGACAGAAACTGTGGATAGAGAGGGTCATTATAGAGGAAGACTACCACCGTGATGGACCGGATTCGGAGCAACATGATGCAGTTTGAGGTCCATCCATTCTTTCATGATATTTGGATTTGCCTTATGACTTCACCGCGGTTATTGTTCAGCAAATCTTTCAAGAAGCAAAACAATATTGCTGATTAGGTCGCTTCCTATATGGCTAAGCATGTTGGTGACTGGACTTGGTGTCAGAATCAGACTTACTCTTCAGCCTTGCAAGATATTTTATTTTTTTGATCTTTTGGGATATACTCATGTTAGATCGGTATGACACCCACTTGTACATACACACACACAAATTTTAAAAAAAAAAAAAAAAAAAAAATCTTTTTTATATAAACAGTAAAACCAGACAAATAATCTGACTGCCCTTGGATGTCAGCCAGGGCAGGGTTTAGCGAGAAGTCGGCATTACAATGCAAATGAAGGTAGAGGCTGTTTCAAAATGGACGCTTGCATTCCATAGGGGAAAAAGGAGCACGGCAACTTTGTCCCTAAGACCAAGCTGAGGTGTGTGAGACCTGATATTAGATTCTGTTATTTCTATTCCTTGAACCTATCTGAATTCTCGTAAAGAAAAAGGATACTGCTGAATATCCTATTGCCGTTGCCATTACAAATAATTTTAGTACAAGCCAGCGCAAAACTCTACTCATTGTCTTCTCTGAAAAATTTTCTACTTCATGGATATTTATTTAACATGCAATGAGACTAGATCTGCAGCAATACAAACCAAGTCGTGTTACCCTTGAACAACAGTTGGTACTCAAAGCCAACCATGGAAGATTCTGGTTCCAGTCAAAGTCAAAAAGGCCTTTCCGTTTATCAAGGGAGGGGGTGACACGGATTTTAAGGTTTTAATAAGAAGAGGTTGGATATAATAAAAGTATAAAAAACTGAGATAATGACCCGCACGAGGGCTTCTCCCGAGCATTCCAGCTGGTGTCGAATCAGATGGTCGCAAGGCACCGGACGGACCCTCCCATGCCTCACCCTTCCCAAAGTTTTCAATAAGAAAACAATTAATTTTTGCATTCTGATCTCGAGAAAATCTGACAATGCCTTGCATATTGGCATCCATTATGCAAGTCATAATTGTCATAGAATACTCTGCATTCGACTTTCACTTGGAATGGCTTTTCTTTTTTCCTCGTAAACTAATATTTTGAATATATAAGCCAGACAAGATGAAACATTGCCACATTTAATACATATTGGTTGCATTGGGCTGGGTATTTTATATGAAGCAGGCTATTCGGTAAGAGATTTTCTTAATAGAAAAGCTTCTTGGAATAGGAGCTTCTTCATAAAGGAACCAAAGTAAATGTTGAAGGTGGGAATTGTGAACTTTTGTTGAGCAAATGGAAGGACAAAGGTCTTTGAAAGTTGGCAACAAGAAGGATATCAGATTCATGAGAAGTTACCATCAAAGCTGCAGCAAAGGATCCTTGCTTAAGTTGATTGAGGTAATTCAATAAAGCTGATTTTCCTAGTGAAATGATGCATGGCAAATGATCTCACCTTCTCATGAAGATTCTATTTCTTGGAATATGACATAAAAAATGACTGATATAAGTGCTAATAGATTAATTGAAAAGGTATATGATAAGATGCTTTGCAGCGTTGTACCTATGCTAGATATGTTGGATATTTAACAAAGTGCAATAAAATGTTAATCCTCATTGCCCAAATTCAGATGAGTGTGCTTATAGTTTCTTCAAATATCAAAAGCATTGAAATCTTATCCTGATGATCAGTGTTTTGTGGATCTCTTCATTTTATCAGCACCTTGATCTTAAATTATCTTCATCATAAAATTTCAATAAACACAGTGGAATTTAAATTTGAATTTTTTTTGGTCGAGAATTCAGTTAAGCTTATACATTAATAACTTTGATTTAGTAATTTATATATGATCGAGCAACTATTGATTGTAATAGCCTAGGGAAGGTATTGCTTCTATAACATCCCTCCATAAGCATTCCATGCTTGCTCATCAACTGTGAAGGATGTCTGTGCTTATAATTAACAGACAGAGAGGAGTCGAGACTCTAGAGGTTTTAATAATTCATTTGTTGAGTTCTAAAAGTACGCATTGGAGGTTCTGATCAAGGAGATTGGTGTTGCATAAAAGAAGAACGAGTCTTCATTTTACATTGCACCATGGAGCACTTGGTTTGCCACCTGTATATATTTCAAAATTTAGCATTTCTAGACCTTTTGATTCCACTGCTTCAAACCTCTATATCCCAACAAAATGCAACATCATAGACAAGATCAATCTATATGATGCACCCATATTTTCGTAACATTTAAAATATTTAAGGACAAGGATCCAATGTAAAATTTTATGGCAGTAATTAAAATTGCTATGTAATTTTCAGTTCTTTTTATGTAAGTATACCCCTTGCTCAAGAGCTTGCAGAGGTTCTCAAGAGCCTGCAAACGTTCTATTGAAACCACATATTTTATAAATAGGTGCAAAATCGCTGGAAATGTCCAGGAGACAGCTTAATTAATAAGAGCACCTTTGATCAGAAAATAATAATAATAATAACAAGAGCACCATTTCATGACTAAGTAGAAGAATTGATCAAAATAGCCTTCGGAAAAATTACATCGAAAGCTTGGAATAGGACTCATATGAGGTGATTAATACCAGAAGAAGAAGAAGAAGGAAGAAAAGGAAAAAGAAAAACTGATTAGTTTAATAGGAAGGGAGAAAGAAGCTGTCGAGAGTATGATCAGCTCTTAGCACAGAGGGGATCTGTGTGGAATGCCTTTCCTTCTGCTCATGTTTGTGGACATGTCCTCATCAGAAACTCTGCTTGCTGACCTTGCACAAGCGTAGAGCCCACTTCTCTTCTTGCGGACAAACTCAGTGCATGGCGCATTCAAATTTTCCGAGTCTGATGAGCCCATGGGTTCCTCACCTTCCATGACGGTGGAGTGGGTGGTCTCATTGGCCTCATCATCGGCATCATGGGGGATGAAGAAGTCTGGACTCAGTTGAAGTGTCTCACATGTCCTCAAGTATAGGGAAAGATCCTTTTTTTGCCTTAATATGTAGTCCACCTACAGAGAAGTAAATTTAAATCAGTCAAATGGCAGTCTTGATCTAGATCATATTATTGAGCTCTGATTACATGCAATAAAAGTTCTAGACCAATAAAGGTTGAGTTGAAACTTTGTGCTTTAGCTTTTAAGTTGCATTCATGTTGGCTCTTGGCTTGTGCCTTGAAGCTTGCTGTTTCTTGTGTCAAATCCATTATCTAACTATTTTGAAACCAAGCTGTTCTCAAAGGACTGTTTGTTGATCGCATGAACCTGAATTATTCAACCAAGTTGGCTTCCCTTCCATGAATCAATCAATATCCTTTGTGTAGTGATCACTTACCCAAGTTGCTTGAGCCAGAAACTCGGCACCAATTCATTGGGTGTTATTGTCTTGTTGAGAGTCCATCATGTCTACTTCTTTGATCTAAAATTAGCACATGTATAAATTTCTTAGCTAAAATGTGCGAGGACCTTATTTTCTGCTCGTAAATTTGTTCACCATCAAAGTTACCATAGAATTGGTGTTCATTACATACGAGGGGTTGATGAACATATATCCTGTACTGTATATTTCTCTGTTAATAAATTTGGGTGGCATTCCTTGCTTCCCACTTCCAAAAAAGAAGAAGAATATATATCCTGTACTTCTCAATAAAAAAGAAAGTACGTAATAGGTTCAGTTCAAGGATTAGCGTTGTTAAATTAACATTAGGAAAAAAGATATAGAAAGCTAAGGTTTTGCTGGATATATCATGGAGAATACTAAGTGAACAAGCACGTAATATGCAACATGGAATTTGTTGATTACCTTGCAGCCCAGAGAGCAATGGATATAAGGCTCTTGAAGGCTCCTGTCACAGGAGGTACAGATGTTCCCTGATCCCTTAAACTGCCTGCTCTGAGGCCTCTTCTTAAGGAACACTGCCTTGGAGCTATTAATAGTATATGACTACAAAAGAGGTGAAACAATAAGAGATTTAAAACCTATCAAGCAAAGAGAACTCTCTATCATCATATGATCTTAATTCGTTAAACATGCCAACCTGCACATTAGAACAGTCTATAAGCTTCTCGATGTCCTCCAGTCTCACCACATCATGGTAAACATAACGCCGGACCTGCACCAGCCTATGGAAGCGGTGCGATGGCACGCAATGGGGGCAGATACTCGTGCAGCAATCCAAACAACAGATGTTCTTCTCGTTCTTCTTCGCGTTCTCGTGAAGAGAACAAGCCACAAAGAACTTCTGAGTGTCAAGAGCCTCCAACCATGCTGGCTTCCAAAGTCCCTATAACAAAAGTAAGAGAAAGAAATTAAGGCTCGTAAGCAACGTAAAACTAAATTTTGGAGGAGTTGAGACGATAAGATCGAGAGAGAGAGACGCCCACCATGTTCAGACCAGCATAAACTGAGAGAATGAGTGAAAGGGAGAGGGAGAAGAGTTTGGAGATGGATGGTATTTAGGGAGGATCACTGGAGGAGGGTGGGTATATATTTATTTGACAGAGATCCACGAGTTTAAGGGGAGACATGGAGAAAAAGGAAGAGGTGAGGGGAACGTGGGTGCTGTTTTTAGTGTTTCCCATCCGACTCCCCTCCTTTAGCCGAGCCCAAACTTTCCCTGGCTCGAAAACACCACCATTCTAGATTAAGTCGAGGGAGGGGGTGCAACCGAGGAGTTCTGGTTCCTTCTTTGTAGCCATATGTGGGGGGTGGGGTAAAGTGCATGGTTCTTGACACTGCCTTGGGCTTTGACTTGGCCGTACCAAACATCTTTTATGATTTGTTTTGCTGAAAAAAGATCTAAAAGTCTACGATGCATATTCAAAACAAGCAATTAATTAAAACTACTACGATATAGAAACACTAGAAACAATACCCTTCCATGAAGCGCCCTAGCGGACTCCGAGTCCTTGGGCATGACAGGCCTAGCGGTAATTAATTATCTTCTCTTTGCCACCATTCGAAACTAGGTCACAGTTAATCCAACTCCTCTAGGCCTATATGGTGAGCACCAGAACAAGGAACACTGAATCCTATTCCTATTCATATACTGATCGAGTGAAACGATTGTTTTTGTTGGGTCTTCCAATTTGTAAACAAACCGTGGTTCTCAGAGATGTTTGGTTACTGCTTGCCAGACCATATACGTCCCCTTCTTGTGTCATGCATGCACGTTAGTGTCCTTGTTATCAACTAAATAGGGCAAATTATGATATCTTTGCCCTCGCCTACTTGGTTTAAGCCTCATGCTGAACTTTAGAACAAGAAGCGAAAATGATCGACCAAACAACGAACGCACAGGACGTAGTGGATCCAAACTGTTTCCAATTAAAATAATGTATCGTGACCAACATGTACGTAGTCAAATATATATCCCTTTACATCCAACAGCTTTCTCGACATCCTTCCTTTCTTATGCCCACAGAATCCCATCCCCCTTCTTTGCCTTTTTGCCCACTGCTAAACCCTCCTTTTCATCTTCCCCCATGTGCGGTGCAGCTTCACACGTGTGCAAGTGTACCTATTATGATTGCGAAAGGGAGCAGCGTTGCAAGCGCTGCTAGAGGGGAGTACAATTCCAGGAGAGAGACAAGACGCATTGGATGCCCCGCACGTGAGGATGGCACTGACATTGCCGGTGCCTCACGTGCAGGGGCTCGAAGGACCGGTCAGCGTTCCTGGAGTTCAGAGAAAAATAATATTTCCCCCTTTTGTTCTCACTCGGCGTGCACGCTCGCCAATGACGTGTCATCAGTAGTTAAATTAGTCCTAGTTTGTTTATATCCTTGATGCATGATATCGTCGATCACACGCCAACCGGAATCCGACATGTTGTCATACAGAATTAACAAAAGCTTCTTCTTCTTCTTTCTTTTTTTTTTAATTTTTAGGTAGGGAAAAGCTTCTTGATCTTATCATTTATAGTAGAACATGACTCAGACATGCACGATCGGCCTCCAAACTCTGTTGGTTCTATTTCTCACAAACTATACAATAAAAATATATTCAAGCTTTTCTCGGTCATCATCACATCTATTGTGAATTTGATCCCTCTAAAAACCTAAACTTACGTATCTATAGTAGAAATATTTTTTTTCTATTTATCTAAAAATATAAATATATATTCTCATATTCATTAAATAAAAAACTAAAAATATTTTTTAAAATTATGTTTCTATTTGCTGGCTCAACCACCATATTTGTTCTCACGTTTCTTGTTATCCTGTAAGAATTTTTTCTAATTATGGACTATCTTTAATTAATTATTTATTTTATTAAAAATAGATTGCTTATATGATCCGAGTTGATAGATATGTATACAATCCTAATATTGTTTATGATCTTTTTGTTATGGGCTAGGTGCATCTTATTTAAGTTGGTGTGGTTAGGACGGTACAGTGTAGATTTTGGTCTGATATGAGCCTATGATGGATGGACCTATTAGAATAGTTCTCTGGCTTGCCCTATCGAATAGCCGCCTGTTAAGAGAAAGCTGATGGAGAAGGATCTAATTTCGGTGCTCGTCTGAGCATCCGCTGCTGTCGTTTTTCGTAAATCAATGGCATACATAGATACGCATCTATCTTTTATATTCTAATCTTCTGTATAGATTCATAGAAATTATCTACATGTGGTATCAGAGCAAAATTATAGAGGATTAGAATCAAAAAAAAAAATAAAGAAAAGAGGGATGGATCTTCTTAGACCGTGACCACTCTTCTCTTTCTTTTTGCCGGCCGAATCTTTCTCCGGCTGGATTAAGGTCTGGCGAGGCCTGTTAAGAAAAATAAAGATCGGATCAAAGGATCTGATAATAAAATTTAAAAAAAAAAAAAGAAAAAAAGGGGCGGATCTTCCCGCCTTCTTCTCACTGACGTGGCAAGACCAATGGTGGTGGCCACAGGGGCCAGCTAGTGGCGATCCCACTTGGATCACGTCCGAATCTAAACAACAAAAAAAAAAAAATAAAGGGATGAGAGGGGCGACGGTTTCCACCACCGAGCCCTCCTTCTCCTTCACCCGTGCACGACCTGCAGCCACCATGAAATCGATGGCGGCATCAAGAGGACAGACAGCGGCCTCGACGATAGGGGGCATCGGTTGCCAGACTTTTCTTCCCAATTTTTCAAAGAAACAAAACAAAAAAAAAGGAAGAAGGGAAGGAGGAGGTCGTCGGCTTCTCTCATGCCGTGCGCTCCTCCTCTCCCATGGGTGATCGACGCCGGCAACCAACCAGCATGGCCAGAGAAGGGATGGCAGTTGTCCTCCCACTGACCGTTGGCTCAAATAAAAAAAAGAGAGGTACTTCAAGGGGGCAGCTCTAGCTGCCGTGCCCTCCTTCGCCCCTCACATGCGGCGGCCCACGGCAGGCCTCTCGTCGGTGGCTGGCGACGGCCGCCCGGTCAGAGTTGAGGCTGAGAGGAGGCGCCAATGAGCTCTCCTCTCCGCTGCCCAAAACCCATAAAAAAAATTGCAGAACCCATCGTGAGGGAGATGAAGTGGCCTAACGGATTTTGGATTTTGACCCAAAATCCAAATCCAGTTTGATCAATTAAGAGTATAATTGCAGTTTTGCATTTTAGTCCCTATAATTATAAAAATTTAATTTTAGTCCAAAGAAAATTACAGTTTAGCTCCTGTTGGTGCCGAAACTCGTCGTCGCCGGAGGTCGCTGGAGTCGAGGCCGCTGAGGTCGCCGTCGGGACCTGCAAAACGAAGTCCCGTCCGGAGCCGGTGGGGGTTGGCTCCGGCAGGACCCTCCGATGGTCAAGTCAGTTTTCGGCCAACAGGAATGGAGTGCTCGAAATGAGTTCCGGAGCTTAGGGATGAGGAGGAGAGCTTAGAGAGTCGAGAGTTCAGAGAGCTTAGCCTTGGCGTATCTGGAGGGTCCTTTATAGGCGGAGCTTAGTTGATGGCGACAGCCATGGCAGAGACCGTCGCATGGAGTTCGGTACGGAGAGGATGGCATCGTCCAGGCGGTCGGTGGATGAGCCATACTGGCACGTCGTGGGCCGCATGGAGTCCGGTACGGAGAGGAAGGCGTCGTCAGGGAGTGGCGTTGCCAGAGGTGGTAGCCATGTCGTCTGGTTTCATCGCCTGCCGCTGATGGCGATAAGTCATCTCTAAGGAGAGTTCGGCAGAAGGGAAGGCTGGGGGAGTTCGGCTGGCTGAAGGGTCGGCCATCTGTAGAGTTCGGCCGAGGGACGATTGCCGAGGAGTTCGACCGCTGAGAGGCCCGAAGAAGCTCGGCTGGGGCCAGTTGAAGGACTTCGGTTGCTAGTTGGTTCGGCCAGGGCTCGCTGAGGAGTTCGGCCGCCTGGAGTCGGTCCGAAGGGGTTCGGCCGCCTGGGCTCGCCTGGAGTCGGTCCGAAGGAGTTCGGCCGTGGGGTCCGAGGGAATTCGGCCGTGGGGTCCGAAGGGGTTCGGCCGTGGAGAGTCCGAAGGAGTTCGAACTTGTAGGAGAGTTCGGCCGAAAGGGAAACCCGGGAGGAGCTCGGCCGCAGAGAGGTTCGCAGGAGCTCGGATGGCCGAACGGGCGTCTGGGAGGAGTCCGTCTCCCGAAGAAGTCCTGCCGCTTGGAGTCCAAGGAGCTCGGCCGCCAGGAAGTTCGGCTGGCGGTGGGAGTTCGACCCGAAGCCTGGACGCTGGGAGTTCGGCTGAAGCCCGTCTGCCGGAGCTTTTCTGCGGCTACTGGTTACATTAAGCTGAGCGTCGGGCCGGGCTTCGGCAGGAGCGGGATTTATCCCCAACAGTAGCCCCCCCACTCCCGAGTTCAAAAATTGAAGGAAGGGAGTACCAAAACAGGCGACTGCCGAAGTCTTCTTCCAGGCTCCGCGCTTGTTGCAGCTGAAGCTCGGGGGAGGTCTCATCTCCAGCCAATGTTGACGCTGAAGTTGAAGCTGAGGCTTGGGGGAGACCTCATCTCCAAGTCGATGTTTGGAGTTGAAATGGAACTCGTTTCCAGCTAAAGTCGATGAAGCTGATGTTGAAGCCGAAGTAAATCTCGCCTCCTATGGTCGAGGTCGGAGTTGAGCTCCTCGGGGGCGACATTGTCTTCATCAGCTGAAGTTGACTCGAGGGAGACCTCCTCTCCTGCAGCCGAGGTTGAAGTGCGCGCTCGGGGGAGATCTTATCTCCTGCAGTCGAGCTTCTTCGGGGGAGATCTTGTCTCTAGCCGAGGTTGGTGCTCGCGTTAGGACGAGGTTCTCCTCCTGTTCCTAACCGAGGTTGTTCACGGTCGCTCAGGAGAGATCTTATCTCTAGCCGAGGTTGACTCGGTCGCTCGGGAGAGATCTTATCTCTAGCCGAGGTTGGTGCTCGCGTTAGGACGAGGTTCTCCTCCTGTTCCTAACCGAGGTTGTTCACGGTCGCTCGGGAGAGATCTTATCTCTAGCCGAGGTTGTTCAACGGTCGCTCGGGAGAGATCTTATCTCTAGCCGAGGTTGTCAACGGTCGCTCGGGAGAGATCTTATCTCTAGCCGAGGTTGGCTCGTCGCTCGGGAGAGATCTTATCTCTAGCCGAGGTTGTTCGGTCGCTCGGGAGAGATCTTATCTCTAGCCGAGGTTGGTGCTCGTGTTAGGACGAGGTTCTCCTCCTGTTCCTAACCGAGGTTGTTCACGGTCGCTCGGGAGAGATCTTATCTCTAGCCGAGGTTGAAGTGCGCGCTCGGGGGAGATCTTATCTCCTGCGGCCGAGCTTCCTCGGGGGAGATCTTATCTCCTCTCCGAAGTGCGCGCTCGGGGAGATCTTATCTCCCTCGCTCGGGGAGATCTTATCTCCTGCAGCCGAGTTCCCTCGGGGGAGATCTTATCTCCTGCGGCCGAGCTTTCCTCGGGGGAGATCTTATCTCCTGCAGCCGAGGTCGAAGTGCGCGCTCGGGGAGATCTTATCTCCTGTCGAAGTGCGCGCTCGGGGGAGATCTTATCTCCTACGGCCGAGCTTTCCTCGGGGGAGATCTTATCTCCTGCAGCCGAGGTCGAAGTGCGCGCTCGGGGGAGATCTTATCTCCTGCGGCCGAGAGCTGCGCCTCGGGGGAGATCTTATCTCCTGCAGCCGAGCTTTCCTCGGGGGAGATCTTATCTCCTGCAGCCGAGCTTTCCTCGGGGGAGATCTTATCTCCTGCGGCCGAGGTCGAAGTGCGCGCTCGGGGGAGATCTTATCTCCTGCAGCCGAGCTTTCCTCGGGGGAGATCTTATCTCCTGCAGCCGAGGTCGAAGTGCGCGCTCGGGGGAGATCTTATCTCCTGCAGCCGAGGTCGAAGTGCGCGCTCGGGGGAGATCTTATCTCCTGCAGCCGAGCTTCCTCGGGGGAGATCTTATCTCCTGCAGCCGAGGTCGAAGTGCGCGCTCGGGGAGATCTTATCTCCTGGAGATCTTATCTCCGAGGTCGAAGTGCGCGGGGAGATCTTATCTCCTCGGGGGAGATCTTATCTCCTACAGCCGAGCTTTCCTCGGGGGAGATCTTATCTCCTGCAGCCGAGGTCGAAGTGCGCGCTCGGGGGAGATCTTATCTCCTGCAGCCGAGCTTCCCTCGGGGGAGATCTTATCTCCTGCAGCCGAGGTCGAAGTGCGCGCTCGGGGAGATCTTATCTCCTGCGGTCGAGCTTTCCTCGGGGGAGATCTTATCTCCTGCAGCCGAGGTCGAAGTGCGCGCTCGGGGGAGATCTTATCTCCTACGGCCGAGCTTCCTCGGGGGAGATCTTATCTCCTGCGGCCGAGCTTTCCTCGGGGGAGATCTTATCTCCTCGAGGTCGAAGTGCGCGCTCGGGGAGATCTTATCTCCTCGGGGGAGATCTTATCTCCTGCAGCCGAGGTCGAAGTGCGCGCTCGGGGGAGATCTTATCTCCTGCAGCCGAGCTTCCCTCGGGGGAGATCTTATCTCCTGCAGCCGAGGTCGAAGTGCGCGCTCGGGGGAGATCTTATCTCCTGCGAGCCGAGCTTTCGCGCTCGGGGGAGATCTTATCTCCTGCAGCCGAGGTCGAAGTGCGCGCTCGGGGAGATCTTATCTCCTAACGCGGCGATTATTGACTGCTGCTTCCCTGTCATCGCATAGTTTTCGCATCCAGAAATAATATTATTCAGAGGGGAGAATTTTACCGAAGGGAAAGTCGCGGACAGCGCGTTCTCGTTTGAGGGGTCGACGGGGCGTTGTTCCTCGGAGCTCCCTCGGGCAGCAAGTCCCGTCCAGACGACCTCCTCTACCTCGCGCTGGCCTCCCCGATTCGGAGCAGGCTTCGGCTGGTACGGTGTTGCTGGTAAACCCTACCAGCGGGGAATTTATCGGCTCCAAGTGGTCGTCGGGCAGGGACAATTTTTAAGAAGGCATCGTAGGACAATACATCGGCCGAACTTTCCGTTATCTAGCAAAATGCGGCGTACATCGTAGTCAGCGATATTTAAGGAAATTACAACCACGTTACTGTGTGGAAATTGGATTCCCCGGCCGTCCTCCTCGGTGAAGGCCACGGGCTCTGCGATCCTCTGCTTCTTCGCTGCCCGAGATAGTGTTGATGACGCCAAGGGGCGGCCGACCTTCCTGGCTCTCCCTACCCGATGGTACCGCCCTTAGCCGCTCCCCTCGCTCTTCGGGCCGCCTTTGCAGGAATCGGCCGAGTCTACCTCGCCTGACGAGCTTTTCGATCTCGTCTCGGAGCTGGACGCACTCTTCGGTGTCGTGGCCGTGGTCGCGATGATAGCGGCAAAACTTGTTGGGGTCGCGTTTGCTGGGTCGGGAACGCATCTGGTCCGGCCTCGGAAGCTGTTCCCCGATTTCCATCAGCACTTGGGCCTTCGGAGTGTTGAGGGGGGCGTAGTTGCGGAACCTTTGTCGGGGAGAGCTTCGGCGCTGAGGAGAACCTCGGCGCGCTGTTCCTTCTGGGCTTCCCCACCTCGGGTTCCCTTGGAGAGTTCGGGTCCGCCAATGACCGGGAGGAGTCCGGGAGCGCCGCCGAGCTTTACTCCGCTTCTCTTCCTCGGTGGACCTGCTCGGCCCTTCAGCTCGCCGCTTGCCGTCGGCTTCGTCATCCCTGGCCTTGAAGGCCTCCTCTGCCCGGGCGTATCCTTCAGCCCGAGCAAGCATGTCCGCGAAATTCCTTGGATACTTCTTTTCCAGGGAGAACAACAAGTCGTTCTTCCGGAGGCCGCCCTTGAGGGCGGCCATGGCGACTGATGGGTCCAGGTTCCGGACTTCCAGCGCGGCAGCGTTAAACCGGGTGACATAAGCCCGGATGGGTTCCCCCTCCTTTTGCCTGATGGCCATCAAGGAATCCGAACCTCGGCGGGGCCGCCTGCTACTGATGAAGTGGGCTGCGAACTGTTGACTCATCTGGTCAAACGATAAGATGGTACTCGGCTTGAGCGCCGAGTACCAATTCCTGGCAGCTCCTTTAAGGGTAGAGGGGAAGGCCCGGCACAATATGGCGTCTGGCACGCCGTGGAGCAGCATCGTCGTCCGAAAGGCTTCCAAATGGTCGATCGGGTCGGCGGTCCCGTCGTAGCTCTCAAACTGTGGGAGTTTGAAGTTCGGCGGGACCGGCTCCTGCATGATTTTCTGCGAAAAAGGGGGGTCAGTGCAGACGTCGTTACCGTGTGAGGGGGGAGCGTGACGAAGCTCTTCGATACGCCGGCTCATTTCTAAGAGCCTTTGATCCAGGAGATCTTCGCGATCTTTGATCCCCAAGGTTTTCTCGCAGTAAGGGTGCGAAGCCTCTCCCCGGGTCGAGCCGTGATCCGAGCAGAGGCTCTTCGCCGGTTGCCCTTCTCTTCCGGGGACTGGAGGTCGGGTAGCCCACATCGGTCGCCCCTGGACTGGACCCCAGGGCTCTGGGGAATCCCGCGCCGATCTAGCGGGTGCCGGGGTCCGCGAATGCATGGCCTGCACCGCCTGCACTGCTTCCGTCAGATCACGGACCTGCTGGGTAAGCAGGTTGAACTGTTCCGCATCCACCGCGGCTACAGGGTGAGCCCGGGTTGCCTGGGCTGGAGCGGGAGCAGACGGGCCCGAACGGGATCGGGCCGCGGAAGCCGCCGATCGTCGGGTTGAGGCTCTTCTGGGGGGCATTCCTTTTTGAAAAGGGATCCTGAAGCGGAAAGAGGAGAGGTCCGGAGCGGAAGAGGAGATCGTCGCCGAGCACTCCTTTAAGAACAAGGGGACCTCGAAGGTTCAGGCCCTTCCTTCTAGCGCCAATCTGTTGGTGCAGAAATCCATCTTCGCCGGAGGTCGCCGGAGTCGAGGCCGCTGAGGTCGCCGCCGGGGACCTGCAAAACGAAGTCCCGTCCGGAACCGGTGGGGGGTGGCTCCGGCAGGACCCTCCGACGGTCAAGTTCAGTTTTCGGCCAACAGTAATGGAGTGCTCGGAATGAGTTCCGGAGCTTAGAGATGAGGAGGAGAGCTTAGAGAGTCGAGAGTTCAGAGAGCTTAGCCTTGGCGTATCTGGAGGGGTCCTTTTATAGCGGAGCTTAGTTGATGGTGACGGCCATGCCGTCTGGCAGAGAGTCGTTGGGCGTCGCATGGAGTTCGGTACGGAGAGGATGGCGTCGTCCGGTGGATCGTGGGAGCCATACTGGCAAGTCGTGGGCCGCATGGAGTCCGGTACGGAGAGGAAGGCGTCGTCAGGGAGTGGCATTGCCAGAGGTGGTAGCCATGTCGTCTGGTTTCGTCGCCTGCCACTGATGGCGACAAGTCATCTCTAAGGAGAGTCCGGCAGAAGGGAAGGCTGGGGGAGTTCGGTTGGCTGAAGGGTCGGCCATCTGTAGAGTTCGACCGAGGGACGATTGCCGAGGAGTTCGACCGCTGAGAGGCCCGAAGAAGCTCGGCTGGGGTCAGTTGAAGGACTTCGATTGCTAGTTGGTTCGACCAGGGCTCGCTGAGGAGTTCGGCCGCCTGGAGTCGGTCCGAAGGGGTTCGGCCGCCTGGGCTCGCCTGGAGTCGGTCCGAAGGAGTTCGACCGTGGGGTCCGAAGGGGTTCGACCGTGGGGAGTCCGAAGGAGTTCGGCCATGGAGAGTCCGAAGGAGTTCGGACTTGTATGAGAGTTCGGCCGAAAGGAAAACCCGGGAGGAGCTCGGCCGCAAAGAGGTTCGCAGGAGTTCGGATGGCCGAACGGGCGTCTGGGAGGAGTCCGTCTCCCGAAGAAGTCCTGCCGCTTGGAGCCCAAGGAGATCAGCCGTCAGGAAGTTCGGCTGGCGGTGGGAGTTCGGCCCGAAGCCTGGACGCTGGGAGTTCGACTGAAGCCTATCTGCCGGAGCTCTTCTACGGCTACTGGTTACATTAAGCTGAGCGTCGGGCCGGGCTTCGGCAGGAGCGGGATTTATCCCCAACAGCTCCTATAATTATAAAAATTTAATTTTAGTCCAATAAATTATATTTTAGTCCTTTTATTGTAATTTAATATATAAAATCTCTATTTTGTAATTAAGATCCTATTGAAGGTTATTATTTTATATTAGTCCTTTAATATTTTAATTTGCTTCTTGAAAATTTTATTTCTAATCATGCTCTTCAGAAAATTAATATCTGATATTATTTTAACATGATATATATCTTTTGAACTATATAAATATGTTATTATTGCTTTGGAATGCAATATTTTGTTGTATTATGATCAGTGAGATGCATATTGTTAAGTATCCCATTCTGGACTTGATCATTTTGGACATTTAATTTTCTGTATGGATAATTTTATAGATTAGCATGAATATTTATCACCAAAATGGTTTATTTTTGTTAGTTCATGAAATTTTTTATCATTAGAGGGATATTTTCTAATTGTGACATACAATCAACTGTCCAAAGGAGGTCATTATGTATTTTAACTAGAAATTATATGGACCATTATATTGCAATGATACTTTGACTTTCAGAATCTGTCTGTCCAAAGAGAATAGATTTCTGAATGCTAGGGCATTTCTTTTATGGCCTCGTGTAAAGAGCTCTTATGCATATTGCATGTTCTACCCAAAGGAGAACATGTGACATAGTGTTTGGGCTCTTATTCATGGTTTATGTCATTATATAGCTGTATCGTTGGTAAATATCCATTATCTAATATTTGACATTTCTATTGTTTGTTTATACAATCTCTTCTGGTGTTAATAATAATAATGTCATCGTTGAAGTCTTGATCGGATCGAATTATAAAAGATGAAAATAAGATATGGAATGTCCTAGGGATCGTTGACATTGATTTGGCATTGCGTGAGAATAAACCTGATGATCTTAATGATAAGAGTACACCATAACAAAAAGATTATTTTGCTAAGTAAAAAAAATCTAACGAATTTAGCTTAATTGCTATTAAGAGATCAGTTTCTGAGTATCTTCTGAGTAGTCTGTCAGAGATCAATAGTGCTAAGAAACTATTTGATACTATAGGATAGAGATACCTTGTATCTAAAAATGCTGAGTTTGGATGTCTGATGAAAGAATTGACGATCATGAGATATGACAATGTTGGGGATGTTAGGAAATATGTTCTGAAAATAGTTTATCTCCAAACCAAACTTAAGGATCTGAAAACTAAATTGCCTGACTTCTTTCTAGTGCCTCATGCTTTGAATTTCTTACCTGTTGATTTTTCGCAAATCAAAATTGCTTATAATACTCTAAATGAAATCTGAAATATTCATGAGTTGATCATTAAATGTGTTGCTGAGGAAGAGAAACTAAAGAAAGAAAAGAGTGAGATTGTCCTTCTTTTCTTCCAACCAAAACTTCATTCTAGCAAAGACTTTATGAAGAAAAAAAAGAATAAACCTACTGCACCTAAACAGTTTCAGGATGCTAAAGGACATGGTAACAATCCCGATCAAAATTATTCTGTAAGAGGTCCTAAAGCTGCCATTCAAAAAGGTGTCAAGTATTTTCACTGTAAAAAGAAAGACCACATAAAAAGTCAATGCTACAAGTTCAAGTCTTAGTTAGAAAAGAAACAAAAATAAGAAGGTAACCCCCTAGCTCTTATTTGTTATGAGTCAAATATAGTTGATGTCCCTATTGAATCCTGATGGATAGATAGTGGTGCCACAACTCTTGTTGCCATTTTCTTACAAGGATTCATAAATAAGAATAAACCAAGCCTGAAAGAGACCAAGCTGAAAGTAGGAAATGATCTTGTAGTTGAAGTTGAATACATAGAACTTGTTAAATTGTCTAGAGTTTGATTTTGAAACTTTTTTAGAAAATATCTTTTATATACCTTCCTTTTAGAAGAAATTTGATTTCTATTTTCTCTTTAGATAAAATTAGTTTTGATTTTGATTTTCATGATGGAAAAGTTAATTTGATATTTAATTCTCAAATTATTGATTATAGCATTTTAAGTGATGGAATATATAAATTGTATTTATCTTATGATAATTTCTATGCTTTTTTGAATGTTGAGAATATGATTGCAAAATATTTTAAAATCAAAGAAAGATCCTCCATGTTGTGGCATAAATGCTTAGGACACATATCTAAGAAAAAAATTGATAGACTAATTAAGGATGATATCTTGCCTACCTTGGATTTTAGAGACATGGAGGCTTGTATTGATTGTATTAGAGGTAAATTGACCAAGACTAAAAAGAAAGGAGCAACTCGTAGTTCAGGCCTTCTAAAAATAATTCACACTGATATCAGTGGACCTTATTCTTCTATAATCTATGGCAATAAATACTTTATCATATTTATTCGATGATTTTTCTCGATATGGTTATCTTTATTTGATTAAAGAAAAGTTTGATGCTCTTGAAAAATTTAAAATTTTTAAAATAAAAGTTCAGAGATAATTAGAAAAGATCATCAAAATTATAAAATCTGATCGTGGAAGTGAGTATTATAGCAAACATGATATAACAGGATAGCATATGAGTCCATTTGTCAAATACTTATAAGCTTGTGGGATTGTAGTCCAATATACTATGTCTGATAGTCCTGAGCAGAATGATATAGCCGAAAGACGTAATCGCATCCTTAAGGATATGATGAGGAGCACGATGAGTAGGTTAAATTTGTCAGAATATCTATAGGATGAGGCTATTAAAATTGTCTTATATATTCTTAATAGAATTTTTAGTAAATCTGTACCTAAAATATCTTTTGAAATATGGACTAGTAGAAAATCTAGTCTAAATCATTTTTAAGTTTCGGATTGTCCTGCAGAAGTGAGAATATATAATCCTATCGAGAAAAAGATTGACCCCAGAATCGATCGTTGCTATTTCATTAGATATCCAGAATATACTAAAGGATACATATTTTATAGTCTTGGAAGAGATAACTGAATTGTAGAGTCACAGACTGCAAAATTTTTAGAATTTGATGTGGCTGATATGAAATCTTTCTAAGATATTGATATTGATAATAATCAGACTGAAACTGTCTCTATTCCTATGACTGCACCATATGAAAATATAGTTTACGCACCTATTGATAGAATGAACGTTCAGGTTCCTAATCCTCCTACTTCTATATTGAATTCTCAATCTATTCAGTCTAATGATGAGGTGACATTAAGAAGATCTGTCCGACAAAGAAGGCCTATCATTTTTGATGATTTTTATGTCTATATTAGAAAAGTGATTATAATATTGGACCTATGGTTGATCTAGTGATATATTATGATACTGTGACTTATCCTCAGTTTGATTTATGGATAAATACTATGAAGAAAGAAATGCAATCTATGACTAATAATAATATATGGGAGCTTGTTGAGCCTACTGAATATAGCAAATCTATTGGATGCAAGTGGGTACATAAGACTAAAAAAGATTCTAAAGGAAGAATTGAGCGATTCAAGGCTAGATTGGTAGCTAAAGGATTTACTCAGAGAGAAGAAGTTGATTATACTGAAACTTTCTCTTCCAGTATCTACAAAAGATTTCTTTAGAATCATCATGTCTTTAATGGCTCATTATGACTTACAATTTCATCAGATTGACGTAAAAACTATTTTTCTGAATAGTAATCTCAGTGAGGAAGTATATATGAAACAACCTGAGGATTCTCAAAAAAATAGGAGAGAACATTTAGTCTGCAGATTGAAGAAGTCAATCTATGATCTGAAGCAAGCATCTAGATAATGGTATTAGAAATTTAATAAGATGGTAATCTCTCTTTGATTTTGAAGAAAATAAAGTTGATCAGTGCGTTTATCTCAAGACTAGTGGAAGCAAGTTTATTTTTCTTGTCCTATATGTTAATGATATCTTGCTTGTCAGTAGTGATTATGGTCTGCTCAATGAGATTAAACAAATGTTATCTAAAACTTTTGATATGAAAGATCTTGGAGAAGCAGCTTTTGTCTTAGGTATTGAAATTCACAAGGATAGATCATGTCATCTATTGGGTTTGTTATAGAAAGTATACATTAATAGAGTTTTTGAAAGATTTAATATACAAAATTATAAATCCTATGATACGTCTATTACCAAAGGTGATAAGTTCAGTAAAGATTAGTGCCTCAAGAATGAACTTGAAAAGGATCAGATAAAGAATATCCCTTATGCCAGTGCTATAGGGGGTCTGATGTATGCTCAGATTTGCACCAGATCTGATATTGCCTTCATAGTGAAAGTTTTTGATAGATATCTATCGAATCTCAATTTTCAACATTAGATTACAGTAAAAAGGATAATGAGATATTTACAAAAAATTAAGGACTATATGTTTGTGTATAGAAGAACTGATGGTCTATAGTTGTTAGGATATTTGGATTCAGATCTTGCTGGATGCCCTGATGATTTAAAATCAACCTCATGATATATTTTTATGTTAGTCGGAGGTACGATATCCTGAAGGAGTGTTAAACAGACCATGATAGCTTCCTCTACCATGCAAGCTGAGTTTATTGCTTGTTATGGAGCTGCTACTTAAGCTATTTGGCTGAGAAATTTTATTGCAGGACTTTAGATTGTTGATTCTATCTTCAGACCACTGACAATCTATTGTGATAATAGTGCTGCTGTATTCTTCACAAAGAATAATAAATCTTCTAGTAGATCTAAATATTTAGAGCTGAAGTACCTAACAGTAAGAGATCTTATGAAGAAAGAAGACATAACTGTTGAGTACATAGGTACATAGTCAATGTTAACTAATCCCCTGACTAGTTTGAGACCCATATGTTTTACAAGGCATATTGAAAATATGGACATATTGAGTTCTTTTGATGTACTTAGTTAGTGGGAGTGACTTTGTATTTATATTTTATTATTGCTTTATTGTTATGGACTCTTTACATCTCATGCACTTTTGATATATATCGTTAGCATGATAAATTAATGATACTTTTATTTTAATTTTTTTGTTTATGTATGCATATTTATTTTAGTATACTTAGAGATGTCTCTTATTTATGTACCTATTATATGAAATATGAGATCAGATATCGAGTTCTCAGATATGTTGTGATATCTTGTCATTAACACCATATTGAGTATGTGAGGTAGAATGGCTTATTGTGAAAGTCATTAGAATTTTTCTTACTTATTTTGTACCCAAGCATATTGAAAAAAAATTGGAGGACTGACAATGAAAATAACATATATTTGGATCACTTTTGGATACTATTTTTTTGTTACACTACCACATCAAGACTCATGTCGATAGTATTAGTTATGTTTGTAATCATGAATAGATCTTATGTCAAATAAAGGATGCAATGACTCACATGATTCAGCATGATGAATACTATTGGACCGAATCAATTTTCAGGTGCTGTCTATGGATCATATATTTTTTAAAATTGTAGCCACGTACTATGTTTTCTATTATTCAGCTCGAGAGTCATTTTTAAAAGTAAAATATTTTTAAAATTTTAAAATCCTAATTAATATTGCCTAAGTGGAAGAATGTAAGAATTTTTTCTAATTATGGGCTATCATTAATTAATTAATTATTTTATTAAAAATAAACTGATTATATGATCCGAATTGATAGACATGTATGTAAGCCTAATATTGTTTGTGATCTTTTTGTTTTGGACTAGGTGTACCTTATTTGAGTTGTTGTGGTTAGGACGGCACAGTGTAGACTTTGATCCAACATGAGCCCATGATGGATGGACATATTAAGATTTTATTTTATATGGTTAAGTCTCCTCTTTACTTTCTAAAAAATATCATGAGACTAGTTCTCTAGCTTGCTCCATCGAATAGCCACTTGTTGAGAGGAAGTTGGTGGAAAAGAATCTAGTTCTGATGCTCGTCTGAACATCTGTTACTGTTATTTTTCGTAAATTAATGATGAACACAGATACATATCTATCTTTTGTATTCAAATTTTTTGCATAGATTAATAAAAATTATTTAGATATCCATCTAGGAAAAGAAATTGCGTTATACAAAACTAGTAAACAATAGCGGAAGAGAGTTTTTGAAACTCTACATGTAACTATGATATCATTTATGGTTGGACATACGCATAATTTTTTTAAGAAAAAGTAGTACTTTTATTTTATTTATTAGCATAAATTTGAAACTAAAGATACATAATAAATATTAAAAAATTTATAGAAATGAACTTCGTGGATGCAGCACTCTCACATTTCACTCCTCTCGGAGTTTTCTCTTTCAAAAAAGTTATGCTAAAAGACGAAGTCCGGATTAGTTTAGGCAGCGGGATACTCGAAACTTATGAATAATGTCATGAGAAAAGGAAATAGCCAACCCTCTTGTAGTTTTGTTAATGAGCTCATACCTGAAACAGATGTAGTTGCCTGTGGAACTCAATCAATGTCCCACAAAAACAAAGGGAGAAAAAAAGGGGTGCAGAGATTCTCCCATCGAGAAATAGGACACAGTACTCGCAATCAGGTCCCTTTGAATGCACTTCCACATATTTACGTTCTGCATCTTTTATAATATTTTAATTTTTTTATAATTCTTAACTTTCTGCATTGATTTGAATTTAATGATTTTAAAACTCTTTAACTTTCCGCCTTTAATTGAATTCCGCGGGTACTTTTGTACTTATTATTCTTACTCATAATCATTTATAAAATCCTAACTTGCGGACATGTTTTTCCACATTCTCCTTATTTGTACTTCACAACTTTAATGTTAAACTTTGTTTTCTTCATTTTTCTTGATGAAGTGGATGACGTTTCTCTCTTTCCTTTTCTGAAAAAGATTACCAAGATGATGATAAAATAAAAATAAAAAAAGATTATCAGAATAGTGGGGGTTGGGTTCTCCATCCCATTCCTCACCCCCTCCACACTCTCAATGTACAATTATCAAGAAGCATTGAAATGAAACTTTGGTGAATAAAAGTTTTAGTGATTAGTGCAAAACTCACCACATTTCATTTATTTTAGTGACTGATTTGAACTAAACATTATCTTACCTTGGCTTCATTTGACCGAAGCCAAATGCTGCATGAATAATGTGTTTATGATTGGATTCAGGATGCTACAGAGAGTTGGCTCAATCCCAACAAGATTTGACCTGATTAATTTAAAATTGCCAATCAGGCTCACCCCTGTACACCACAGCCGCTGGGCCCAAACCGTTTCCACCTTGCTGTCCCCACATTTTGAAGTGTGTATCATGTTCATCACTGGCATAGAATTTCCATCCAAGACATGAGTAATTTTATTTTAAATTCTCATACAAGATGTTAGTTATTTTCAACTTCTAGCATAGCACCTGAATATGCTTGTCTTGGTAACATTGCATCCATGATTTGGACTGCAGCTGAAGGATTCTGAGCAAGATGAAGTAAAACTTGACATGTAGATGAACAGTGGAAAAATTTATAATATCATGATCAGATTTATCAATTAAAATATTCAACATTAAACTGCCGTTAAAGGCTTTCACTTGATAGAGAAATCATGAACAAGGCTTCTAAAAGCAACATGGTGACAGACGGCTGGCTTTCACTACCTTTTGTGAGTGTTTTGAAGATGACAAGCAGCCTCCAAGACACATTGGTGATAGCGATGACTTCCCTACCGTGCTCCTGCCATATAGAATAAATCTGTTACTTTTTGCATGTTTATTTATGCAAGAATTTAAACTAAGTACCTCGAGTCCATGTTGGATTAGAAGAAAAGCATCTCCAAGGAGTTCGCCAAAGAAACGTAGCAAAAAAGAATAATTCTCCACTTGTGAACCTTCAGCAAGTTCTCTTTGAGCAATGCTTTTCACCACATGGAGTCCAAACGTCTGAACGTGCTTACACAGCTTCCAAAATGTTAGTTTTCTGATCTCATAATTATCAGATTTTGGGGTTATATGTCGCATAATAACCATGTGCCTGCCTGTATATTTTTGACACAAAAAGACCGCAAATGCACTTTGTGCAATGTTTGAATACCGAAAACAGGAGCATATGATTATTTGCTTTGTTTTGTTTCAGGTGATGACTTTCATGAACTAGTCTGGCGAGAACTACAGCTTCTTCTAAACAAAAAACAAGTACCTTCGCCAAAAGTTTGCACGAGTCACTGTTTTATTTTTTCTCAACTGCAGTTTTGAGATAAAAAAGCAAGCATGCTAGCCCAAGCTTCCAAGCCTGTCATTAGATGGTTATAATCATCAAGTTGAAGTTCAGCTTCATCTGCGGAACAAAATACGAATGCTTTTTTTTTTTCTTCGGAGCTTTGCTGCTGGAAACCTTATTCATTCCATGTATACAAATAGCTTTTAAATCTTCCATACAGAACAGGAGGAGTGAAGTTTGGACCAACTTGAAGATCTTTTTGATTGACAGAATCAAGCTAAAACTTGATTGATAAAAAGCATGGAAAATTGCTAACTAGCAGGCTTAATATAGAGCTGACGGCAAACCAAAAGAGATAGAGACAACTAACAAAGGCCTTGAAGCACATTTTGGGAACTGCAGTAATGGATGTTCTTTGAACATCTAATCCTGACCTCACAATGTAGAAACGTGATAGGGTAATTTGTTCGCTTTCCAGGAATTACAGGACATTTAAGATTGTACTCATATAGGCATTCAACAATCCACAGCTTTAACCAGAAGATAGAAATACAATCTACATACATTCATTAAGTCAAATGCCCTCAAACTTCATATCTCGTAAGGTTATATACGAGTTAACAATCATAGAGTATGCCAAGGGGGTTGATAGTGGAACGAGAAACCACCGGATGGTACACAGTGTTTGTACTGGCAGCTGTGTCATGCATGCACATATTTCTTTCTTTATTTATTTACTTACTAATTATCACTAATTTGCTGAATGAAACCTATGACTATATCATTTTAGTCAAGTGGATATTTGCTTTGTGCTATGGTACTTAAAAGCAGCACTGGGGTATTGGATTTATTTGGCCAAGTTTGTAGTCAATGAGAGTCTAGAAAGTTGTTTGCAGGGCCTACATGGTTGCTTCTTGTTGATCACTTGGGATTTGCTTAAAAGCTTTTCCCTCTCTAACTCTGTAGTTGTATCTTGGATTGAGGAACAGAACCTCTCTCTCTTGCACATGGGCAAGTGATTGGTTTGAGACCTGATCCTTCTTAAACCCACTTAATCCAAGCTACCATGAACATTTTTGTGAACATGTCACTAGAACAGTTAAGAGGAAATAGAATCCAAGTACTGCCTGGCAAGAAGGCAGGCATAAGCAAGTTGCTTAATGAAGAAATTGGCATTGGTAACTTGAAGGCTCATATTCAACTTAAGGATTGAAATGAACCAGATTTGAATACACCTACATGGATCTAAATTATAGCCAATCAACATATCGATTCCAGATTCATGGTTATAGTAATTTCAGATAAATCCTGCGATAACAATGTTAGAAGTGGCTTTCTGTTGTTCTAAGCACTTTTAGGAACAAGGTATCAAAGTCGGTGGGTAGTCATGTGATTTTGTATCTTTGAGCTAATTCTGGAGTTTGGATAATGATGAACAGCCCTATATTTTAGATTTATGGTAGTGGCCATTTTAATGTTTAAGAAACCATATCCTCTAAAAATAAAAGGAGATAGCATGACAATTACTAATTTTCCCAAAAAAAAAAAGGAGATAGCATAACACCTTCTTGGAGAAATGAGCCTGAAAAATTTTCAGTTATGTAAGGAACAGTTCTTACAATAAATTCCGAATGCAAGCCAAAGCACATATAACTACATCATTGAGGATGCTGATCCAGTACTCTCCCAAAATTATCGAGCTAGTAACAAATAAAGGGACCAACTACAAATACTCATCTGAAACACTTTTCTGTTCCTCAAGAACTGATACACATAACACTTAATGGATGCATGGACAACCAAAAGTCTTATTTTGATCTATCACAATAACATAAATCTTCACTAAGAATACCCACTTGCACATGAGTTGTAAATTGGTTAAGATTAAAAAAAAGGGTTTCTGATATTCAAAATTCTAGAAATTTCTTTTAGAAAAGAAAAAAAGTTATACCTTGCATGCAACCCATTCAGCAAAAGTTGGATAATACATGTCTTAAAGGTCATTGAGTGGGCATGAAATCAAAGAAAACATGCGACTCAGAGCAACTCAATCCCTATTAACAATGTTGCTTGTCAAAATCTGAAATTAGCAAACAAAAGTAATCTGGGCTTCATTATCCTCTAAAAAGAAAAAATAGAGAACCGTGAATTAAGAAGAAATGTGTTTAAGACCTTTGTAGCCAACTGCAGGCTAGCCTCCAAGAGAAGAGAGCCAGAAGAGGTGCTTATGGCATATTGAACTGCAGAAACATGTCGATCCTGCATAAAAACGAGTAGTAAACATCAATATCTGAAGAAAATTCCTGGAGTTACCCCCTATTTTTTTATTTTCCTTGTCTTCTACAACTATACTTATTATTATAGAACTTAACTATAGAAACATGGAAAATTTAAATCTTGCCAAACCATTGAAGATACATGTCTAATTCACAAAAGAAACTGGCCATTTTCTAACTGGATATCTGAAAAGAAGTAGAAAGATTTTAAAACTGATCTGATACTGTTCTAACAAGGGATGCCCAGGTAGTTCTGGATCTGCAGTCTTACCAAATTGAAAGAGCAAATGTAAAGATCACAACCCCGAACTACTAAATCATTCATAAAAAATCAGATACTAGCAAAGATATATATATATATATATATATATATATATATATATATATATATATATATATATATATATATTTTGCCATTAAGTTTCAAAGAACATATTCAACAATGAAACAGATGGCACTCCATTATGACTAAGCACAATTTTAAAGTTAGCCATTAGCATCCGTAATTCCCCCCATCATTCATAAAAAAACCTAGCTATATACAATAAGATGCTAACTAAGGAATAAAAAGTGTGCTGGTTAAATATACAAGAAACCTATTGCCCAAAACCATCCAATACCAGTGTTGGTCAGATACCATGAAGAAGGCTACACAAGGAGACAAATGGGTGGGTGGACTTTATGTAGAATAAACAATTCAAAGCAACAAAAAGAACAAAGAAAGTAACATAAACTGAGCAAGTTGAGCGACAAAGAGAGCACCACTTGAATCACTGGCAAATGCTGGACGACTTGTTGCGTAGGCTGAACTTGCTTGGTAATATAATAGAAATTTGCACAAGGTAAGGAGCAAAAGATCTATAGGACACCATTCCAAAACTGAAACACCATATCAATCAAGGTTTGCCATACCATCCTATACTATCCAGTACAAGGCATACCGTACCACCCCAATACAACCGCATATCGATACTATAATAGGATGGTATTGGCATAGGGCCTGATACTGAGATAACAAACCTTGATATCAATAATTAAGGCAACAGCCTGCACAATCTCGAAACTAAAAGCAGGAGCTTGATGAACTACCAAAGTGCAAAGTCCCTCAAATATAATTTTCAATACTTGATAAGAACAGACTCGAGATAAGCCCATGATACCTCAATTATATAATTATTCACTAACTTGCTGAATTTTGGGGAAAAGGCAGATGTGGAATATATGGGTTTGGTCCTTATCTGTTAAATGCCTGCAATTTGACCTAATGGGATGGAGTACAAGATAGTATGATAAGTTGGGGCTTGTAATAATAAAGATAAATGAGTATTCAAAACTCCTGCATAGGCTGCTTGCACTGCCACGCAAATCAGCCAACAAGAGGAAAGGATACTTGCAGGCTTAGCTCAATAATTATTAAAAAAAGGAGATCTGCATGCATTCCTATCAAATAGACTCATATTAGGATTATGTTGTCATGTCCTACAATGCTCTCTTTCTTATCAGATTTAGATTCCTTTTTCTAAATTCAGTAGGTTGGACTGCTCTTGAAAGAAGGAAGATGCAATGTGCTAAAAAATTAAAGAGACAATTATGCTTGCAAAAAGTATGGCCTGCAGACACATCATAAGTGCACCAAGTAAAATTCATCATAAGCCACCAAGTTGAGATTCTTCAAAAGTTCACCAAGCAAAATCGAAAAATGGTTTAAGAAGAAATTCTGAATTATAAAGTTAATGATGGATTTACATAGGTTCAAAATCTACACAATCTCTATAAGTGGAGAGAGATGAAAATCCCTAACATAACCAATACACAATATACGTACAAAGACAGCCCAATCACTATGCGGTAAACTAAAAATAGGAAACTAATTTTACCAACTCAATGCATAAAATGGACATCTCCAACTTTATACCTCTGTTTTGCAATACCTTGTCCATTATGATGATTAGAAGTCTCACACCTATGGGCCATTCAACTATTCACAACAGGATTATTCAGCATTTTAGAAGAGGAGCTGTTGTTCACGCATATACATCAATAGAAGACTAGGACCCGATAAGAAAGTGAGACAAGGTCTTGTAAGCGCTGCACTAGCCAATCACCAGAGAAGTTATGCCCCTTAGCTGGCCGACTTTTTGTCAAAGAAAGGTCAAAATGTGCAGGGTTGTTTCCAACAGCAGTTGGCAGACACCTCAAAACACCTAAATTTTATGTAAATGATGTCATAATACAATATTCAGAATGTAATTAAGAAAAATAAAGCAGTTCTGTAAATAACTTGGCACAGCAAGAAGTGCTACAACATAGGAGTTCAGGCTGGTATTATGATAGCATAAGTGCCAACAAAAAGGCTAAACAAGACCAAGGGTGAAACATGTGCAGAGCATACATCTGATAATCTAACTCTAAACTATCTTGGAACAAAAGTTAAAGTATAAATATTGTCGATCAAGCTAGCCAAATTTAATTGATATATGTATATGAAAGTTATAATGATACAAGGTAGCTGGCATGATCATTCATGACTCTCGTACCATAAAGAAATGAACGATATTATTGCTATACAACCCTCAATGGGTCTGGAGTGGCTATATAACTGATATCAACATGATTAGTCCCATATGCATGACCTTCCAAAGGCATAGAAACATCAAAGTTTAATTCTAGAAATACCATAAGTTACAATGTTAATTCTAGAAATACCATAAGTTACAAATCAATATTTTGCAAGTACGTACAGAAAACAAATTTGAGAAATGAATCTAACTAAATTAAATAAACTGAATCACAGGAAAAAGCCACTAACCATGATTAAATTATCACAGACCAGTAATTATGCACTTTTGCCTTGAGCAACAAGCAACAAGACCTTTTCCATCTTGATGGTGCAGGAGCTACGGATCAGAAAAAAATTAATTAGGGTATTGATGAAGTTTCCAATCTCAGCACTTGGAACCAAATATTTAAGGCGTGAGTTGAGTCTTGGCCAAGGCAACTTTCAGTGATCAAGGGATCATGATACCCTAAATTCTTGTCTTAGTTACCTGGGTTTTGGAGAATGGACCTCACAGCAGTATTGGAGAAGAAGTGCCAATTTAGGGTACAAAACATCTATGCAGTAGCTTATAGCACCGGTATCAGTAATTTACCGGTACAATACAGCCAGGTATGCTACAGTGCCAACATATGATAGATCCCAGGCGATAGAGACATATTAGCAGCATTAATTTCTTTTACTGATATGGCATTGTGCAGCCAGCATGGACCGGTATGCAAAAGTACTTCAAACCATGTTCTAAATGAACTAAATTCGAATACTATAAAACAATTAGAATTATGCATTTGATAGTGCGTGCATAAATATATGATACACCATTTAGAAAAACAATAATCAACTAACTTCCATTGTGTTGAAAAAAAATATTTTGATTAAAAGATACCTTTTTTAGGATGGGTGAAAGCATTAGGCGACAATGACTGGAGTGAGATTTTGAAGAAAGTGACATCACAATTGGAGTAGTCTGGCTAATAAGGCTGCCTTTGGTGGAAAAATAAGGAGTGAAAAGACATGCACCCATATGTGGATATCTATCTTCTCTCACATCTTTTGCCATCAGCAAGCCAACCTTGGAGGAGTATACAGAAATACCATCCCCTCTAGCAATAACTCTCCTCATTGCTGAGGATGCCAAGCACCAGCCAGGGTGTCAAGCCCCAAGAATAATTAAAAAGAAAAGAGAATCCTCACACTTCCTTTGCCGCTGTTAGATAGATTCCTGCAATGCAAGAGCAGGCAACAAAAATAAAAATCATATAGGTGAAGACAAAGACAAAGTGCAATTTCACATCAGTATCCTGCAATGGATATATAGTCATAAAGGTCAAAAGAAAAGTTTCTGGTAGAAGGGCAACGAAGTAGTGATGGAGTCATATACTCTCTAACCCCAATTCTTGCATTGCAGGCTCCAATCCTAGACGAGTCCAATAGCCAAATTTGACGAGTCCAATAGCCAAATTTGAGAATTTGAATGGCTCTAGATTACTATATGTCCGAGATCTTTTATCAACATCACTGACCGAAATTTGAAAACAATGAAGCTCGAAGTCCAGTCGAAGATCAAGAACTTCCATATTGGAGTAAGATAGCCCCAACAAAACCCCAGAATTCCGAAATTATTCATGCAGGAAACCGCGAGAACTCTACATGGCACCCGAAATACAACGCCGTCTTCTACATCAAGAACTGGAAAACTGGAGTGCAGAAACCACCGACAGTTGCCGTCTTCTTCTAAACCTAATCGCTACACCGATGAAAGAAATCTTGAAAACCTACATTGTGAACTAGTAAGTGGGGATGCGAAAACCTAGCATCTGAAATCAATGTTCGGAGAATCCACGCCATCTTTCACGGGTTTTGAAAGAAATAAAGGATCAACAAGAGATCAAGAACGGCCCAGAAGGAGGGAAGGGGAGAACCAACCTTGGGACTCGTCTTCCATGGCAGCGATGAGCTCGGAGAGGAGATCAAAGCAGGGGAGCGCCTCAAGGGGTTGATGAGGGGCGGAGGCGACGATGGACCCGAGATGGGCGACGAGAACACCGAATCTAAAGAAAGGAATGGCGTCGATCTCGCGCCTCGCCATGGGAGCGGTGCGTCGCCGGAGAGCGAAGCCAGGGGAGTGTCCCAGCTTGGCAGCTCGAGGCGTGGCCCACTGGATCTTGGAGAATGATCGGATTGACGCAGTGACGCGGGATGTTATTTGCGGACGGATTCGTAACTTTAATATAAGGCGGTGGCTCAACACGCGCATAGAGAACTATTTACGCGTGTATAAGATCCGCCGTTCGTTTAGATAATCTGACGCTCATTATCATGTCCGTTCTTGCACCTTATCATGCACGCGCATGTCCCTTTTGATGTCTGACGGACTAGAGGGATAGAGTAATTGGTTCTATTCGACGTATAATAGATCCACAAATGATATGGATAAGAATATAGATCATTTTGTTGCTATTTCTACGTAAACGAAATAGACTGAATTTTTTTTAATTGAATTATAGTTCATATTCGATCAAATTTTTAATCATTCGTATCTTCATGCACCTACAAGATTGAAAAAAAAATAGATACATGCCTACCCCTAAAAAAAAAAAAAAAAAAAATCTCTAAAAAAAATGTCTACAGCTAAAAAAAAAAAACACCTAAAAGGTGCTTTTTTTTTATTTTTTAGATGATATTTTTTTATGAATTTTTTTAGCAAATCTATTTTTTTCGAACAAATATATGCTAGTTTTTTTTTTTTCAATCCTACAAATGCATCTTTTTATGTGTCTATTTTTAAAGATAAACACTGATCAAATAATCAAAAATTCAATCAGATATGAACTGAAATTTAATTAAATAAAATCTAATTTATCTTTCAAAAAAAGAGTACATCATAAAACATTATATTGTCTTCTCCTTTTTCTATTTCTTCAAATATATACGTGCATACATTTTCTAAAAGATATCCCAATCGGCAATTTGGCAATAGAGCTTTTAGAAATCCATGTTCAAGAGATTCCGTTCTTATTAAGAAGATTACTGATCACCTAAGAGTTCCTAAATAAGATTACTTAACGTCGAAGATTTTCTAAATTTAAGGAAACAAAATATACATACTGATTTGTCTGAGATTATGTATAATAAATGAGATTTTATCCAACCATAAGTTAACCTAAAAAAACCAACGATAAGATTTTTGGAAAGTCTTATAACGTACATTTTCCACTCCAAAAGAGCAGGATATTTACGGTGCATCCAAATTATTTTTGGTCAAAGCATATGAAAAAGGAACACAATTTTCTTTTAGGTTTCACCTACAAGGTATATTCTCAGGCGCTAGTTCGCTTATCTTTCGCCACGTACTAGTTTTGCAAGGCTCTTTCTTTCCAGCAGGTTTATATTTTTTTTGTCTTATTTGTTACAGAATAAATGCATCACGATAATGTTTTCATAAATATTTATAACATCCAAGTGCACATGCGAACACTAATCCATAAGAACATTACTCCTAATTAAACCTTGATCTATATAAATATTACATTGTGCACCTTTCCATTTGGAGAAAAGAACCAAAGATTAAAGGCAAATAGCTTAAATTCTAACCTAAGTATTTTGAGAGCTGGATACAATCTCTCTTAGAGTTATTTTGAGAGGTTCTAACCCACCTATTACCACCGTCACTTGCAATATATTATATCAAGTTTAGCCCAAATTTTTGAATATAATAAACTCTTGCCTACTAACCCCCCTCGTGCAAATATATTTCCCATCCCCACTCTCTCTCCCGTGATTGACTCGGTATGGCTCCCCAAGTTTAAGTCGCTTTAAAATATGTCTATCGCACTCAACCTTTAGTTTTAGGACTTGGCTCCAACCCAAGAAAAATTCATCTTCTTAGTACCATAAAATACCATTAAAATTGTAAGTGCCTCCAATGACTATTGTTGATGCAAGATTTGATTGACGTCGGATCGAGCTGAAATTGGAGAAGAAGAGGTCACCAACAAAATTCCATTCGGAGTCGATGGTGGTGGCTCCGATAGGACCCTCCGATGATCAAATCAGCTCTTCTGACCAATAGAAATGAAGTGCTCAGAAAAAAATTCAGCAGAATTCTGAGAAAGAGAAGAGAGCTTAGAAAAAATGTATCTGGAGGGTTTCTTTTATAAACGAAATCTGGAGTAGACTGATAATGACAACCGTAACTGTCCGATCGTGGGCCGCTTGGAGCCACGTAAAATTTATTACGGAAGAAAGGTGTCATCCGTATTAGACTGATAATGATAGTCGTAACCATCCGGTAGTGGGATCGCCTATAGCAGACTAATAAATGACAGTCATAACCGTCCGATAGTGAGATTGTCTGTAGCAGATTGATAAATGATAGTCGTAATCGTTCGGTGTCCATTATCGTGAGGTGTCCGTTCGTTGAGATTTAATAGTCAAAGTTCGGAGGAAGCAAGCGTTGGTTGGTGAAGAGCTTTGACATATATCAATTCTAGAGGAGTTCAGACTCCTAAAGAAAATACGGCTAGAGGGGATCATATGAGAGGAATACTATTTGAAATCTAAAAGTAATTCGATGGAGGAATCTGGATGGAATCCGACTGATGGAGAAGTTTAGAAAGAGTTTGGCTCCTAAAGGAATTCGATTGAAGGAGAAGTTCAAAAAAAGCTCCTAGAGGAATTCGACTGAAGAAGAAGTCCGAAAGAAGTTCAGCTTCTGGAGGAATCCGATTGAAGGAGAAGTTCGAATGGAGTTCGACTTCTTGAGAAATTTAACTGAAAGAAAAGTCCAAAAGGAGTTTGGCTTCTGGAGGAATTTGACTGAAGGAGACGTCCGAAAGGAGTTCGGCTCCTGAAGAAATTCAATTGAAGGAGTGTCCAGAAGGAGTCTGGCTCTTAGAGAAATTCGA
>QRFJ01000480.1:808960-849918 GCA_006176705.1 Cocos nucifera | reverse complement strand
CAAGTCGAATCAAGTAATTAGAAGCTCGAGCTCGACTCAAAATACTCGGGCTCGAAACTTGACTCGAGCTTGATCGAGCCTTAATATTCCAATCTCTGACTTGACTCGATGAAAAATAGGCAAGACTCGAGTTCGACTCAACTCGATTCGAGTATGAACTGAGCCATACTCGAACTTGAGTTTAAACTCGAAATCGAGTCTTATCTTACTAATAATATATATATTATAAATAAAAATAATATTATATATATATATATTTATATTCATATAGATTCATGAGCTTTCGAATCGAGTATCCTACTAGTCGAGCTCGACTTGAATTCAATAATAATCGAATTGAATTGAATTCGAGTAGCTCGGTTAGACTCGTTGGCAGCTCTAATTTATATGGCAATGTCAAGTAAACATGCAGGTTGTGGCACCCTATCCCCACCTCATCTTCCAACACCTCTAACATTTCCTAGCTTTAATGGACTATCTTGCATGACATCACCTCATCATCATTGCTCACCTTAATCGAGGGCTAATTGACGCACAGGCAAGATCTCAGGGTCATTTGGGAGAATAATGATTATTTAGGGTGGTCTACGTGTTACCTAAAGAACATTTTGTCTTATATTATATATTATATTATTGGTAGTTGAACTTGCATTTTAGTCATGTAATAGTTGTCAGCTTACCCCTCCTCCCCTAAAACCACAACAAGCACACCCGAATTCACCCTCCTTCCCTAAAACCACACACACAAGCACACCCCAAAGTCAACCACTCCCTTGGATATGCCACATGATCCACATCACCATTCATGACAGGGATGCAACTTCAGCTCAACATCCATGATCCTATATAATCCAAAAATTAATATTTCAATGATGATCCAAGTGATTAACTTTACTCCACATGCTCAAATTTCACATTGTCGCTTTGTTGAAAGAACATTCACATACTACGATAAGATAAACCTGACGTGCGGCAGAGCTCGCTTATTTGTACTTTAAATTGCAGATCTTCACTTATTTTTACTCCTATTGGATGTAATTAGATCCAATAACTATTTGTCATTAATAAACTTACTTCATCAAGAGGAAAATTTCAGATGTTTAGAACTAAAACTGCATAGAGCATCCAAATTTTTCATCAGCATTTTCCCCAAATACAATTCCATGGATATATTGATGCATCATTCCCATCTTTACCATTGGAATAGAAGTCCCTTTTTTTTTTCTCTCTCAAAAGGATCAAACATGAAGTAGCACCATCAACAGTTCGGCATTCACTGGCACATCCATATTTACTGACAAGATATGGGAATTCTAAGAATTGCATACAATACATGAACCTAATTGCACCAGGCATCGGTGGACAAGCAATCTTGCACAAGATTCCCATATCGATCTAACAATGCGCCAACGATTGCTGTTCACAAGTCAAGATGCAGTGGAACACTCTTGTGTCATTTTTACAAGAGCTTGTTTTTAAGCCTTTAAAACACTAGCCTACGGTGGTGGAAAATGGAAATGCGCAAGAACATGTTCGTGGTTGACTCGGTTTTTGGTTGACTTGGTTGATGGCTCCTAACAGCGCTTACTTACTCTCATGCCAGCAATAAAATAGCATTTGTTTGCGTCTTAACTTCCTTCTTCTCCGTTAATATACTTAAAAAAACGTATGTTAACCATTCAGCATTCCTAGTCCATTTCAAGATTTCTCGTGCTTCAACCTGAACCGTCCACGGCTCCCTTTGAGATCTGTGCAGAACGACGGATGATGGGGTTCGGATCGCTTTGAGAGCTGTGCGGTGGACGATCCAACGGTCTCCTGGGCGCGGGGAGGGGAAGGATACAACCACGTTCCTCGGCGACCGGCGTCCCCTGACAGCTGGTGCCGCTGCACCCGGCAATTAGATGAACGTATCTGTTCTTACCAAAAATAAAAATTTCATGAATCTGTTCATTGAGACGACGGCAGTTTCCAAATCTTTTTAAATGGTGGGTTAACTTCGGGTCTCGGCCATGGAAGACCAGAGGCCGAAGACATTGTGAAAACCCAGGGCACCGCACCTCCGAGAAGAAACCTGCGAATAGTACCCGAAAAGAAGGCTTTTTGAACAGAGTCAAAGCCATTTTGGAGGGAGTCTCGGAAACAGGGGAAGTCGTTGCGAGGAAGGCATGGCATTCTATAGCGCGCAATCCGTTCTCCTCTTCCTCTCTCTCTCCTTCCTTCTCGCTATTTCTGCGACTCTTTCGGCACCCGTATCAGGTATCATCACCTCTTCTCCCATCTGGGTTCTACTGACCTTCTCTTGTCCTGTTTTTGGTTAATGGAGGCGTTTCTTGTGTTCTTGGAACTGGGTATGGGTGCGTTTTGATCGGAAGAGCATGATTTTATTGGAAAGATGCGATTTTCATGCAATTCTTGGGATGCGATATGGTAGGTGGAGGGAGGGAAGATGTTTTGGTTCCATTCAGAAGGTCCGTTGTCGAGGGGCAATCACCTGCCAGGCTTTTGGTGGAGAACAACTCTTTTGTCTTGGCAGCGGAGAGGACACAAAGGAGAGACCCTTTCAACGGCTTCAAAAATTACAACGGGGGTTGGAATATCAGTAATCGGCATTATTGGGCTGTGAGTTCTCTTCCACAATTCGATTCCTGGCTACTTCTTGCTGTTTTAATTGATAAATATTTGCCTCCTTGATTTAATTGCAGTCTGTTGGTTTGACTGCTGCTCCTTTCTTTTTGATTGCTGCTGTATGGTTCTTGGGCTTTGGGTTGGTCATGGTTTTCATCTGTTGCTGTTACTGCTGCTGCCAACTCCGTAGTTACTCGTATTCACGCATAGGCTTATGCTCTCTCTCTTATATTGCTCATTCTCTTCACCTGTGTCGCAATGTAAGTTCCATTTGGCTACCATTTTTGTTCAAGGATGGATTTTTATGGTTCCTCTCGATCAATTTATGGTGATATATGTTTTTTCTTTTCTATTTTATGAAATGCATCTAGCATTGGATGCGTTGTTTTATACAAGGGACAAGGGAAATTTCATGGTAGCACTTCGACTACGTTGGATTTTGTTGTGGGCCAAGCAAATATCACGGTGGCCAATCTTCGGAATTTCTCAGATAATTTGGCTGATGCTAAGAAGATTGGGGTGGGTCAGATTGTTCTTCCTTCTCCTGTCCTGGATAAGATTGATGGGCTCACGACGAAGCTTAACACGTCCATGAATGACCTTGCTTCTCATACATCAGACAATTCCAAGAAGATTCAAGATGCGTTGGACTCTCTGTATGAATGACAATCCACTTGTTGTATTTCCCCACTTTTTCCTGAAGCGTGTTCATATTCTATCTGGGTTTCCAGTTTAGTTAAGAGAATGTTTCGTAGTAAAGCATGCGTGCATTTCTCATGACTGAGTTCGTCTGTTGTTAATTTATGCAGGCGGTTGTTTTTAATCATAGTTGCAGCTGCAATGCTCCTATTGGCATTTCTTGGATTCTGTAAGCATATTTATCGAATATGTTTAAAATTTTTCTACTTGGCAGTGTTTGATTGGTTGGCTAACTCGACGATGTTGTTTTGGGATATTTATTACAGTGTTCTCCGTACTCGGCATGCGATTCCTTGTCTATTTGTAAGTGAGATGGTTTCCGATTAGCCACTTTTTGGTTCATGATGGGCTTTTTCTGCAGTCTTTTAGTCTCTTATTCTATATTTTATGGTTGCTTATTTAATTTGACATTATCACATTTGCAGCTTAGTGCTTGTTGGATGGATTCTCATTGCTGGAACCTTCATCCTGTGTGGTGTATTCCTTCTCTTGCATAAGTACGTCCCACCACTCTTCCATTATCGTTGATTTCTGCTGCATAATTTTGATGAATATAATGGTTTTCTAGCTTTTAGATCACAGATTTGATGCTTTGTTAGATTATAATTTATAATCAGCATACCAACAATTTTATGAGCAATAGAAAATTAATTTATTTTGAAGAGATTGTTTTAAGGAAGCCTTTGGTATCCTCCTTATTGCATGTTGGAGATTCTGTGACAATTTAGAAATGATATGGTTTTATCATATGCGGCCAGACAAACCCCTAGCAAATGCATTTCCATTGCTGACATTTCTTTATACTAACAAAGCATTCCAAAAAGCCTGTACTGCTTGATATGGGAGAGAGCATAGAAGGATTTAACTCAAAAAAGTAACTACTTCTAGCGGGCCAAATTCTTATTTTCAGGCTTGTTTGTGGCCACCAACAATGCTGTTGAGAATTGATGCTATTTGTTGGTGAAGGTTGAAGTTTTACTAATCTAGAATATAGATGCAGTGACTTCTAAGGAGATGATGACAGCAAACTACTCTTTTGTTGCAGTTGACAGTTTTGACAGGGCTGATTGGTGGCTCTGAAACTTTTGGTAGCTAATTAGAGTAACATAATGCCATGGAACTGTCGGCTAAGATTTTTTTTTTCTTCCCTGGCTAAGAATGGTGACAGTGGCTCGTGTTAGTCTTCCTATTGATAGGTGGCTTTGGAGATTTTCGCAGTTAATTTGAGTTACATTATGCCATGGAACATTGGCTAAGATTATTTCTTTTCCTTTGGGTAAGAATGGTGATACTTGCTCGTGTTGATCTTTCTATCGTTGTAAAACCATCTTATCAGCTTTGTAGTTTCACAACTATAAAACTAATGCTGCTATTATGGAAGGCCAATAAGTTGATGGATACGCTTCGATGCACAAAGAAGCACAAAGACATACATAACAGCTCATGTGAGGGCAGGAGGGTTTCCCTAGTGATCTCCATGATTTTTGTGACCAATCTGTTGCAACAAGATACCTTGTTATCTGCTTCAATGACTTTTAGGTTTCTCTTATGAGAGGATGAAAAGAAGAAATATAATAGACTTATAGGAATAACTGAAAACTAAATTAACACAAGAATTTAATTTGTAGGGGTATGTGATCATCGATAGGTCCTCAAGGAGGGCGCCCCAAAAGATAGGCCTAAACAAGTTGACCGAACACCGGTACAAAATGATGAGATGAGAGTTCTGGTATCTTTGTAAATACTGAAACAAAAATTTGTTAGTGGTTTATATGCATGGTTCAGGTATGCAGTGCATTTATGAAGACTGAAGGGATGGATGTAAGATAGTCAGATCATTCTATTCACAACTAAAACAGCAAACATGATGTTCTGGGAACAACATGGTGGTTCGACATTATAAGCAGAGTCTAAGCCATTAAGCAAGGTAAGAATGGTTGAAAGGAGAGTAAAACACTGGGTGATTGCCAATGAACCCTGTTAGCTATTGTTGAATTGACCTAAGTAGGCTGACTGGATAATTTTGGTCAATTAAAACAGAATGGAACAACTAGAATCAAAGCAATGATGAGAATGTTCTCCATGTTAGGAGATTAAAAGCAGGCATGATAATGGAAACTTTTACATTGAAAAAGGTGTTGGTTGTTACAAAACCATTTTATTATGATGGGCCTGTACTAGGTAAAGACACCCAGTTATGATCTTGAGAGCTGGGGGAGCACTAGAATGGAACCGAAGACTGCAAAACCATTTTGTGATGATGGGCTGGTGCTAGGTTGACACCCATTTACTTATCAGAGAGCTGGGTGAGCATTAGAATGGAACCCAACATTAACTTTTATTCAGCGATCCTGCCTTCTGTAGTTCCGTTGAATCCAGGTCATTAGTTGAACTCATAGGTGGAACTGATTGATTGTAATTATGCAGTTGATAAAAATTTGTACAGATTGTTGTTCGCTTCTGTTGTCCAATTGTTGTTTGAAATATCCACTGTAGTGAATTTTGTCTATATATCCATGATGTTAGCTACTAATCAGATGGTGCAGTTTGCTAGGCAATATATGATGCCATTGGTAACACAAAGTATAGGGACAGAGTTAAATCATAATATACCATGTTATATGTGTTCGCAATACTCAATTTGACCGCCTAAATTTAAAAAGGAAGGGGTACTGAGATATAGAATGTACAAACAAAGAGATACATTGAAGTTGGCTGGGTGCTATTTGATCAAGTCTTAGTGGAGCATGGACATGTAGGACCACCTAAATTTAAAAAGGAAGAAATACTGAGATACAGAATGTACAAACAAAGAGATACATTGAAGTTGGCTAATCTTATTATTATTATTATGTTTTATTGTATCCTAATCTTAGTGACCTATCGGTTCTTTTGGTGTAATTCTAAATGTTTGGGAACCGATGGTAGGTCATGACCTGCTGGTATGCCGTTGAAGTTTGAAACAGAGGATCGATCCATCTGTTGATTTTAAATTTTTGGTCACCATATCTAGTGCTGTGATGTTGGATGCTGAGCTCGAGACAAGTAATTCTAACTGCTAGAGCGTGTATAATATTGGTTGTATGAAGGCTACTGTTGGCTACATATCATATTCGTAAATTCTGAAATCTTTGATGATTCTGTTCTGCCTTTTTTGGGGCTGAAAAAATTAAAGGCGTCTCCTGTTTTTATATCTGGTTCCATGAAAATATGTTTTACTGAAAGGTTTATTTGTTCCCATGTATTTAATGTACATGGTTAATATAATCTAGGCCTCTTAGAACTGCTGTGCTATAGCACAATGGGAGCATGTCTGTGCAGTTTTAGCATCATATGAAGCTCTCATAAATGAGTTTCTTGTCATATCATCATACATCCTTGCAATGCTGGCTGATGGCAAACAGATAAGAAGCTACAGCTTTCCCCACAGTATTGTTTTGGAGTGCCATCATTACTTGAATCACCTGATGTTCTTTCCAATGTATCAGTGTGGTCACAGACACGTGCGTTGCGATGGATGAATGGGTCCTTCACCCTCAGGAGCATACAGCTTTGGATGATATCCTTCCCTGTGTGGATGGTGCAACTACCAATGAATCTCTGTATCAAAGCAAGGAAGTTACTTACCAGGTTGTTAATGTTGTCGATCAGGTCATCATGAACATCTCCAATGTGAACTACCCTAGTGGTGCCGGGCCTGTATATTATAACCAGTCTGGACCCTTGATGCCCATACTCTGCAATCCATACAAATCGGACTTTAGCAACCGCGCATGCATCACTGGAGAAGTCAGACTGGAAGATGCATCACAGGTATTGGCACTGATCATTCTTATAAATCCATAATCATCATCATCCAATTCTTTTACCATGATAGACATAGGGTTGGCAATGAGCACAAGTAAAAAGGGTTCACAGAAGTTCTTTGAGGGGCCTTTTTTTCGGAAAAACAAAAAAAAGAGATGGCAGTGAATCTCTGATGTTAACACTCTAATAACCGGTTCCACAATTCCTAACTAGGAGAATTTCATCCAAGAGAGGGGTCTTTCGTTAAAACTAGATATCAAGGTTTGCTGTACTGATCGGTACCGTACTATATCAGATGTACCATTCCATACCGGTACGGCGAACCTTGCTAGATAGGGTATAGCTGCTAGGTAGCAGTGCTATCTTCAAAATTTTCCTACAATGACATTTTAAATAGCCAGGAATAGTGACAAGGTTTGGTACGAGGAATTTCATAACTCTTGGAGGTCCATACTACGACCTAGTCGACGGGAAACAAAATACCCTACAAATCATGTTGATAAATAGATTATGCATGCGACATTCCTTCTGCATGACAAACTTTTTTGTGATGATACTTTATTTTCCAACCGATCGACCATTTGCTTTGATGCTCTTTTTTCTTTGAGTATCAACCATTTGCTTTGATACTCTTGGAACAAGGGAAAGAAATTTATTTTCTTTCATGCGCAGGTATGGCAGGGCTATGTATGCAATGTCTCTAATGCATCTGGGTCTGAGATATGTACTACTGTGGGTCGCATTACTCCGAGCATGTATGCCAAGATGACAGGGGCAGTGAATGTGAGCTATGGTATATATCACTATGGACCATTCCTTGCTCAACTAGCAGATTGCTCCTTTGTTCGGCAGACATTTAGATCAATAAGTCAAAACAACTGCCCTGGCCTCGGACGAAACAGCAAGCACATCTATGTAGGCTTGATGATGGTCTCTGCTGCTGTGATGCTGTCTTTGATCTTCTGGGTCATCTATGCTCGGGAGAGGCGGCATCGCAAGTATAACAAGCAATTCATTGTTCGATCGGTTCATACACCTCTTCAAGAGAAAGCACTCTTAAGCAGTCCAAGATCGTGATCTTTACGCTCAGCTGTTCTGATGATGAAGATGATAGATTTTACTTGATGTTTCTTCTGATGTTCACTGGGTTGTTCTTATATTCTGAAAATATTTATGTAATAATGTCGTTCATTTTGATCGAATGATGTTTATAGAGAAATATCATTTGTTTTATGCTCAATATTGATGAAAGACATTAATTAATTTCAAAAAAAGGGGGGGGTCTTTCCAAAAGACCCATCTCCTAATGGAAACAAGTTGGGATGAAGTGATATACTCCAATGTTTTTGTGGACCACGCAAGTTTAATATCTTTCAATATTCAAATGTAAGCACTAAGCAAGCAAAAAAGGTAGTGCATGACAGCCATCCAACTCAGCAACTTGCACCATGGCACCAAATGTGAAAGTTAAAGAGGAAAAAATATCATATCGTAGCCAAAAGGGAAAAAATGGCACGAACTGGTACCATGGACCCATGGTGCATCGTAATGACGGATCCTAAGAGATAATATCTCAGATTTTTGACAATATGAGCATGAATAAATTTACAAAAAACAACTAGGGTGTTTTGATTTTTGATAATTTGATCCAATTCTTGATCTTATCGAGGAAGCTTCCTTTTTTTTTTTTTTTTTTTTACGTGTGGTAATAACCAACAGCCATATATGCATGCCATTCTATGTGCCATACGTCAACTTTATTCCCAAAAAAAGGCGCAAGTAACTTTGTTAATGAGTAATAATCTCACAACTTTTGGCGACTAAAACTTAATGCTCCACTTAGCAGAAGTGCTGGCTTTTGCCAGACTTCTCCTTCGTCCCCACTAAAGCAAACTAATGGACTAGTCCAACACTCTTGCTTAGCTTTTTATCCTTTCCTTTCCTCCTCTTCTTTTTCCCTGCTTTCTTTCTTTAAAGCCGGCTTACAAGTATTGAGAAGGTTGCCTTTCTGGCTATAGCGGATCTTATTGCTTTGTGCTCTATCTACATCTTCTTGTATTAAATATGCTATAATGATGTTAAAGCTGTGCTGTAATCTGCATCTTCTGTAACATTCTTTCTTTGGTAATATAGCTATCAGCTCTTTTTTTTATTAAAAATAAAAAAACAAGTATTGACAAGGATAAAAAGACGCGTGATGGCTAAAGCCATTTTGGACTGGCACATGGGCAGTGCTAGTAAATTTAAACAAGGGGAAGGTGCAATGTGATGGCCCATCCACGGTAAACTTTGAAGCTCCAGCTGGAGTTTACTTTTTACCATTTATTTTTACGTGGAACTGTCACAAGTGGTTTGTATTCTACGCCGATCAAGCCGGCTCCAGGCGACTTGTCTTTTTGAGAAATCAATAAAGAAAAGAAGTCGTGTGAAAGGAATAAAGGCCAGAGGTGGCTGTGAGGACGATGATGGCGGCTGATCGTCATGAGCTTGACGAAAAATGAATAAAAAAGAATTGAAATTTATCAGTGTAGATAAATTTTTTGTGCTAGTATTTTGATATGATAGTTAATTAAGATGCAGCACCTGGCGTTCTGTCCTCACTCTTAGTAATGGGATGCCAGGTTTACACCTCACCATCGTAGAAATGTTAGAGACATCATACATGCCACAACAGTGTTGCACCAAAACGAGAGGAGGGGGATGACGGATGACAATCCAACCAAGCCACATGATCAATGAAGCTTACATGAACGAAAATTTTGATGTATTTGAGTTTTGGTATCCATCATCCGCATCCCTCCATCGAAAAAAAGAAAAAGCCATTCATTAAAAAAAAAAAAAGAAAGAAAACAACGTCCTTTTCTTTCTTCTCTCTTTCCTGAATTTTTGAAAGGGATACACTGCCACAAACGTGGGCGAACCCCGTCTCCGATGTCCAGAGCACCGTGAGCGCACCACAAGGCAGAGCTTTTATCATGTTGAGGGTGGGGGGGTTTCACCAACGAGACAAAAAATCTAAAAGGCTATTTGGTTGGAAATAATTTAACATAAAAAAATAATTTTTATATCAAATTAGTATATTTAATATAAAAAATAAATAAAAAATATAATAAAAAAATTGATGGGCTCATGCTTATTTTTCAAAAAAAATATATATCAAAAAAATATCATGAAAAATTTGGTATTTAGCAAATTTCTAAATGATTTTAATCGATATTTAATCATTAATTTAATTTTATTTTTTTAAAATTTTATTTAATAAAAAATATTTATAAAAAAATTAAGATGAAGATGGTATTACGCAAGAAATTATGTGATTATAGTCATCATATAAAAACTAATTGAAGATGATAATATTATTTTAGTATTAAAAAAATATTTTATATTGAAGAATATATTTATAAATTTTACTATATTTTCATATAAAATTATCTTCAAGCAAATGTAATAATTTTTTTTAATATTATTTTTTAAAATAATTTTTTTAAATTAAATATAATAAAAATTATTTTTTTATAATTAATTTTTTAAATAAATAATTTTTATGAATTATCAAATTCATAATATGATATACTTCAACCAAATGAACTCTAAATAAAATCTCCTTCTCATCCATCTTGGTTTTCTTTCCATCTAAATATTTAAATAGAAGCTCTTGAACTAAAACATTCTTTTATTCCAAGAGAAAAAAATAATTAAGATGCTGGTGAGCTAACCAGATTTGTTTTCCTTTTAGGTTTCTTGTTCTCAACTTATACAACATTAGTCAATAAATTTTTTTCACTATTTTTTAAATAAAATATATTATTATATTTTTAAAATAATAATTTAATATCATAAAAAAAATAATTATTAGTTGAGCTGATAAAATCAAATACTATTCTCATTATCCAGCTAAAGTTTAAAAAAGAATGATAAAAATATAATTCTGCCAAGCCAACCGGTTACTACCAGACATGTTAAGGAGTATTTAATGATTCTTAAAAATAATAAAATATCTTGATCCATAATAAAAAATTATTTTTTATAAAAATAATTATATTTATTATATTTTTTATAATGATTTTTATTTTTAATATTATTTTATTATTTTTAAGAAACATTAAATGCTCGAGCAAAATTTTTTATTTTAATCTTCGGTAGCCGCCACTCATCACTGTACTCAGAACTGTTTTCTTCTGGATAAACCGCTTCGGAGCAGCCGGAATTGGTGTGAAACCATGACCATTTTTTTATACTCCTTCCGCCATATCTAGCTAGTTCTTACCTTGTTCGCGCTTTCGTCCATAGGCTGCTTCTTTTAAATGACAAAGTTACGACAGTTATGAGGTGTGGCGGCACCATTATGTCATAGAGCGTCAAAAAAAACTTGCTTTGTATATATTTTTTCAAAACAGCTATATTAATACTGTCACTATTAAAAAAATATTTTTTTTTATCCAAGTTTAATAAAAAAGTAATATAATGATAATAGATAAATAATAACGGTTTATATATAAAATATTTTCCATCTTGCCATTATTGTAAAACATTATGTATCAATATCCAAATGTGTAATAACAAAGAGCTAATCATCCATCCGTGATAACCGATTTAATTATTGTGTGATTTCCTAGAATTTCTTTTTTGAAAAAATTGCTTAATCATTGATCGTTATTTTTTCAGAGAAATGCTTCGGGTAATTTTTTTTTTTTGTTTTCCATCAATTCCTTGTCCAAAAAATCATCTTTTTCACTACTTTAGTCAAATAATAGTCATAGTTCAACCAAACCCCATTTAGTATTTATTATTATTTTTTTGTGATAAGAATGGTATTTATTATTTAGCGGTCTTTCAGATTTCCAGTCCGCTCTGCCCATGTTTGTGGAAAGTCCGTGGTATGAGCACCCAAATGATCCTGCAACGAAAGCAACAGCTCCACCTACAAATATTAACGATGCTGTTAAAAATTAAATAAAATAAAATTAGAAATGTATACAGATATAACAAAAAGAAAAAAGAACTAAATTACCTCACACGGAAAGCAACCACGTACACCAATCACGGCAACGATGCATCCCAAACATTGGCTAATACGGAATACGTACACCACCGACGACGGCCGACGGCAACGGAACGGGTAACGGCGTTTCCCGCTGCAAAGGAATACGAGGCAACGAATTAATTGGGTGACCAAGGACTTAACATCAACCATTAACACATCCAATTCAACTTAATTAGTTGATTAACATATTAGCGTTAGTATTAGATCTATTTAGCTTTAGGGTTGCTAGCAGTTCTCGTTCGATGGCCATCAACGGCTGTCCAAAAAAGTACGTACAATTGGACGGATCTGATATGATCAACCCTGTGGGTTTCCATCCCTTGATACAAAAAAAGAAAGGAAAAAATTGGGGCAAAAATTCCTCTTTTTTCCGAGTATTTTCTCCTCTCGTTCGCCGGGATCGGAAGCCTCTCTGATCGGAGTCGCGAGTCGCCGTTGGTGCAGTGGATCGATGGAAAGGGTAAAGAGAACGGAGGGCTTAGATTTAAATTTTGTTTCTTTTCTACGAACCTGCTTCGAGATCTACGATCGATCGGAGATCATAGATCGTCGGCCTTGGACATGATGGAGAGGCGGCTGGGCCGGGGCTGGAAGGCAGCCCTTCGCCGCTGCTGGTGGGAGGAAGGACGGATGAGGGCGGCGAGCGCCCTCCTCACCCACTCCCCCTCGACCGTACCGATCCGCACCAGCGAGTTCGTCATCGCCGACCGCCGCGCGTTCAGCCGGTTCGACGGCGAGGACACCGACTGGCGGTGGCGGAGGCCGCCGCCGCCGCCGTGGGCGGCGAAGCCCTTGTGGAGGTTGCAGCGGAAGGAGCCGGGATGGGTCGTTGGCGAGCACATGCAAGTCTTCCTCTGTCCGGCGGCTGGAGCGGCTGGAATCGGGCGCCGCTGGGGGTTGTGGCGCTCGCGGGGGGCAGCGAAGGCGAGGGAGCGGTCGATGGAGAAGCGGACGGAGGAAGTCGGCGGGGCGGATCCGACGAAGTTGACGCGGGTTGGAGAGGACGAACGGTGGAAGAAGCTGGGAGACCTGGAAGAGAAGCTGGAGGCTGAGGAGGAGGCGAAGGCCGAGGCGGAGGAGGACGGAGACAAGCATCGCCCCCTGGTCGGAGAAATCGACCGCCGGAAGGCGGCGGAGCTGGAGCAGACCGAGCCATCGGATCTTCTCGAATTCGCCACCGCCATTGATGGATTCTTAATCTGGGCAAACCAAGCTCCCCTGCGCCGCTGGATTTATAGCTAGTTTTGGACGAAGGGGTTGGGGGCAGGGACGGTAAATAAAGGGAATAATGCAGTGGACTTTGGTCGGGTTGAGCGAAACTTTAACCAAATCGACAGTTGGATATAGAGTTGATATAACCAGGGTTAGGTTTTTGGGGCGGGGCCCGTGGGAGGCAGGGGAACGAAGCTGTGGGCGCGGGATTACGGCGTGTCTCCAGACCGTTGGATAACGGCCCTCGGAGCCTGCAAAATTTGTACGGCCCCCATTCTTTCAGAGAAATAACTGGAGTGCCACCGCGAAATTAGTAAGTATTTACGAGGTGACGAAAATATCCTTCGCCTTCTTGCTCTATGACTTTCCTGTTGACCGGTCCGGTCCAATGACATACCGCGCCTGCCATGGGACTTGGACTCGGAGGGTCTAAATCAATTACATGATTTAGTTTATTAATCTTAAACACCTAAACCTTCTACTCTAAATTGAAAAAGTTGCGAGATAGTGTTTGGCTGCAAATGAGCTCGAGTTCGAATTCGATTCGATTTCAAGTTCGACTCAACTCAATTATTATCAAGTTCGAATAGCTGGATACTCAGCTCGAAAGCTCGCAAAACTACTCAAATATATATATATATATATTATAATATTAATTTTATTTATAATATATATATATATATATTATATATATATTATTAATAAGATAAGACTCGATTTTGAGTTCGAACTCGAGCTCGAGTATGGCTCGGTTCATATTCGAATCGAGTTGAGTCGATCTCGAGTCTTGCCTATTTTTTATCGAGTTAAGTTCAAGTTTGAAATGTTAAAACTCGATTAAGCTCGAGTTGAGTTTCGAGTCCGAGTATTTTGAGTCGAGTCAAGCTCGAGCTTTCAGTTACTCAATTCGACTCGATTCAATTGCATCCCTAATATGTATAGAGGTGGATCATGTAATGAAAATGGTTTTCTTGTAGCATTAGGTTCTATGGGCGTGACCGCTTAAAGTAATTCTTTCTACACCGCATGCGGTATAGAAAAACTGATGTGGATTGCATTGGATAATTTCATTAAAACATGTGGCCATTGTTTCCTAAGGTGCATTTAATGTTATGCAGCACTTAAAATTTTGGATGACGAAAATATCTTTTTTCAAAAATTATAACATCTTGTCATAAAAATTATGATATTCTTTCATAAAAATTATGATATCCTGTAGAAAATATAGCATTTGTCATAATTTTTCATTATGACATTTCTTCACAAAAATTATGACATTCCTTCACAAAAATTATGACATCCTTGCAATATAGCATTTTATTTAGGATATTATAATTTTTGTGAATGGATATCATAATTTTTGTATAGCAGTATTATAATATGGTATGGGAACAGAAAAAAATAATATGTATGGAAACAACATTATGATACTTCTATACAAAAATTATGACATTCTGAATAAAATGCTATATTTTCTGCAGGGGTGTCATAATTTTTATGAAGAGGATCATAATTTTTGTGAATGAGTATGATAATTTCTGGAAAAAAGTATTTTCGCTATTCAAAATTTTAAGCACTGCGGGATATTAAAGCACTGCGGGGTATTAAATGCATGTTGAGAAGTATGGCTACGTATTCCACTGAAATCATCCAGTGCACTTCATGTTATTTTTTCTATACCGCACATAGTGTAAAAAGCATTACTCAACCGCTTAATACTAGATATGATTGTTTCTGGCCCTTAAACATGAACCTTAGAGACAAATTTGGATATCCCATATGCCAAATTTAGCTGCAAATAGAAATAGTCTCTCTCTCTCTCTCTCTCTCTCTCTCTCTCTCTCTCTCGGGACCAATCAACGTCATATAAGCTATATATATATATATAAGTGCAACAATTTGATTTGAAGAAAATCATCTAAATGAACTTAACCCTGTGACACATTTGAACCTGTGCATGCTATGGGTACCATCAATTGTATGCTATCAAAATTACACTGCAGCATTTTTATAGATCTTTTGAAAGATCTAAAATGAAAATAAAATATTATTTAGAAAAATGTGCAACAATCATTAATGGTATAGAACATGATTAACAATGGATTGGAATGAGAATTGGAATATTCATATCTCTCAAAGTATTTGGTTCATGACCGAAATTGAAATCATAATTGAAATAGGACATGAATATTAGAAAAGAATAGAGACTGAATTTTGAAAGATTATGATATTTTTATTTTTTTCTAAAATCAAAATCAGAATGAAATTCTTTCCAACTAAATGGTTGAAATGGAAGCCACTTATTCTCATTTTCATTCTAGAGCGTAAGTTTCTTCAATTAAATATGTCCATAACTTAGATCGCTTAGGGTTCATCATTGAATGTATCCCCACAACTTTACTTGTACTATAATCTTCATGTTTAATTATAAGCATCAGTTATTTTTGTTTCTTGAAATATATATATATATATATATATATATATATATATATATATATATGTTCAATCTTATCATCTTATGTTTGCTTTTAAGTTTAGAAATGAGGTGTGCCAAGTGCGAACGGTTAGGCGACAGCCCGTGAGAATTGAGAACAGAAAAATGGACGAAGAAAAAGAAGGTCTCCTGGGTCCCTTAGCCTATAAAGTCTTTAGGAGTCCTGCAAGGAGCTCAACAAATAATCAAGTTTGCCAAACTTGAAAGATTAGAAGTCTGAGAGTGGCAAGGTAGACCAGTGGGTCACGTTATCAACGCGAGATAGTGCCTTGGAAGTCTACAAGGAGAAAGACAGTGGTAGCATCTACGATTTCTAATTAATATGGAAGATCAAATAGTTCACATGGTTGGTACCTGGCAAACAAGGGGAGAAGATATAGGCTGGATCTTTTTAGTCTACAACAAATATCATATATTAAAATAACCATCGCAACACAGCACAGCTATTTTATCACTTCAAAACGCTTGTATCTTTTTAGTGACGTGTTCTATGATATTTATTATAGACTACTAAGTCTACGTAATAATTTGACTCCTCCACAACGAATGAGTCACCCCAAACGGGGAGTCGGCATTTGACCGTTGAACGATGATCAATTATCTGGGTGGAGAAAGAATTCATCGACATGAAACTAACTAAATAAATGCGCAAATTAACCATATGGCATTTTGAGCGGTGGAAGAGTCGTGGGTGACGGTCTCGTGCAGTCTTACCAATCATACACGGTTTGGGAACCTTCTTTAGGCCCCTGTCTGCGTCACAGCCGCAAAGTCGTACCGACCATGCCGTGCCAACCAGGTTGATCATGGTTTCAAACTGTAGAGAGAGTACCCAAAAAGGACGGCTTAAGCGTGAAACAGAAGGCATGGCACATTTGGATTACATTTACCGATGCCCGGTTACAAAATATTACCGATGCCCGGTTACATGATACTACTATTATAGTTATCGGTGGTAGTGTTGCGGCCAATCCCAAATTTCCACTATCCTGACCTATATTAGTGGAGGATTGATGGATAAGACATCAACCATAAAATTTGGCAGAGTTTGATTCAAAAAAATATTTTATTAATATTTATTATTATTATTTTTTTTTATAGATAAAATATTGATAATCATCCATATCCATAACGATCGAAAGTCATAAAACCTTACTTATTTCAGAATAATAAAAGCAGTTAATATCTATTATATAATTGTAGAAAAATCGTTATGTGCATTTTGTGTCGAAAATATAGTTTGTATCGATTGTATATCGATATTATTATTGTACCGACTGTACATTGGTATAATTATTTGTCCGACTGACCATCGACATTTCTGATGTTTCGATTGGTCAACAGTTGTCTATTTTTGAAATTATTCTATTTGTTATAGTGCCGATTATCAATCAGCCCATTGATTGATAATTGGTCATCCGTATGATACTAAGGCTTGTTGACAGTTAGTTGAGAGTCGTTCATCCGACTCATTATCGCCCATCCTCATTTAGAGATTTACTGTGGCCGTCGTTTAATCGGTGCCGGTCATTAGTTGGTGACATCGACCATCAGTCGTGTGGATGCCAAATTAGGAATCGCAGAGTCGGTGAATCCAACATGTAGTAATTTGATTATATAGAACAAAAGTAAATGAGGACTTTGCATACGAACGGATAATCTTTTACCTGGCGCACTATTGTTGTGGTCAAGAATTCATGGTTCGATATATGAGGTATTATCTACTCTAGCATATGGACCTCATGGTTTTATTCTCCTAAATTTTAATTTAAAAAAATATTTCACATGAAAAGGATGACCTCTTCCTATATAAGTTAGAATCTATCTTAACTCATAATCAATATGATACTAGTGATGCCGTTTCTTCTATACCATAATAGCAAGCCATAATATATACCTCCTCTGTTGTACTAATAAATCTACCAATTGAGGAGTCGCCTCTGAGCTTGCAGAGAGATGTTGATCAAACATGCCAAACTAGGTCTTGCCACCAAGCATGTCAAGGAGAGTAGGTCTATGTTTCCCTTGGTGTCCGACTGGTTACTTTCACTCAGGATTTAAATTTAGATCGGCAAAGCGTTCAATCGCATTCAAAAATATCGAAGTCCAAGGCGGGGGAACAAACCATAAGGTTTCAGTTGGACTGTGATCAAACTGTAGGTATTGGGTCTGGGCTTCGCTGAATGACTTCGCTAGCTAACTCCTAGGCCTCAAACTCATTCCATTGGTCTCACCCAGTTCACGGGAGCTTTGTTTCTCTCGTCCAAGTATATTCTATGGAGGCATATTATCTCTATTCTAACCGATTTGAAAGCTATGTATCTCAGAACAATTGGACGCCGCTCCCATCTCCATGACTCAGCGTGCATTGGACCTAGTTGATGAAACATGCTACGTGTTATGGTCTTCTAGAAGGGAAAAATAGAAAAAATTCAGTCATGTATCATTGGAGAATAGCTTAAAGCATGATGAGGCTCTACACAAGTGCATTTGATCCGGTCAAAGTTTAGCGTGATTGGTAGCAAGACCTAGTTATGCATCCATTCGCTGGACATTGATGAAAGCATGATTAGAAAAATCTCTAGTTTCTACAAAACAATCCACAATATTTTATTAGACCTCTCAAAGATTAGAAAAACATATAAAGTTTAGCGTGAAATATACGCATTTCTTCTTTATGGTTAGCACTTGTACACCTTTTTTGAGATAGCCCAGCCAATATTGGGGTAAGGGCTGGAATAAATCCATTCACTCTACTAATTCAACAATGTAAGACAAGGCGATGCAACATTGTTGAAGGTTTGGGCTTAACCGAGGAGGCTGCATCCTGGGCTCCCAACGACTCATTAGCCGAAAGCCAGCCGGGGCCTTGGCTAGCACACGTTAAGCAAAAGCCTAGACTAACCTTCAAACTGGAGGTCCGACTAACTTTTGGATAGGGTTGAAACCGGATCGAATAGGAATGGAATATCAAAATATTCTTATTTGTCATGGAGGGATGGCATCTTTAATCCCACTTCCATTATAAGTGAAGGATGAGTATATAGTTTATATGGATTGGGATCTTCTCTTCCATGTAAGATATCTTTTAAAGAGCAAAATCATGAGAGCCCATACTACGAGCTAGAGATCGAAGTGAATAATACCTCACGTATATGGATGTAGAGAAAATATCGAAGTGGATAATACCTCACGTATACAAGTGTAGAGGGAAGCTTCCTGCCCACACATACAAACTCCCTCTTGACTGGAAGGGAGCTAACCCTCCCCATGCACACATATTCCCTCTTGACTAGAGGGGAGCTAATGTTATATATGGGGGACGGCATCTTTAGTCCCACACTAGTTATGAGTCAAGATATGAATATTATTCAAATGCAAAAATTTATATACATACTTTTAAAAAAATACGAATACAATTCAGATACTGAAAGTATGGATATAATTATAGATATAATTTGGATAATTAAACTTTATGACTTCAGGGTCAAAAATATTACTAAAGAAAAGATAAATTGAGTTAATAATATGTTTATATGATTGTATATTTTTTTAAAAAATTAATAAGTATTATATAAAATTATATAGTGTCGCATGTAGATTCGGATATGGATATGGATAGACGATGTGGATTGGATAGTTATCTATTCATATCTATATATATTTTTTTTTATGGATATGGATACAGACACCGATATTAGTTAGATTCTTCAATTTTTATTCATATACCAGATTGATTCGAATATGGAAATAGATCTAAATGGATAATATCTATATCACATTGGGGGTATTCAGAAAAATTCCATTTCAATGGACTAGAATACCTGGATTTTATATGTTTATTCCCCAGCCCACTAACTGATATCTTGTCAGTTTATTATGGTGCCGGTTTCTTGGGGTGAACGGCCTAGCTCACTAGTTCCCCTTAGAACATAAATGATAACTTTATATAATTCCAGTATATAATTGGGATATGTGGAATAACAAGTTCAAGTGTTTGCTATTTCGATATTGAAGCAGAAGTCTAAATATTTGTGTTTTGGAGTTAGTTCTAAACATTTGTTTCTAGCAATCCAGATTTTATTGAGAATTTTCTGAATGGAACCTCAAGTTCAATATATAACATCTCGAACGTTTTAATTTATTTTCTAGCATTAACAAATTTTCTTTCTGCAGTTTAAAGACACTCAGCTTGCCAACTTAATATTCCTGCAGTCGTAGCCTATTGATGGGAAAACAAATCTAGAAAACAGCACGTGTGCTGATGTTCTAGTTTAATTTGAACATCTCGTTGAACAATGTAATTCCATTACTTTAATAAGGTTTCAATTGGTAGGCAAAAATTGTTAAACATAAGTTTGCATTTAGTTGGTTATCTTTCTTTCTTTTTTTTTTTTTTTTTTTTTTTTTTTTTTTTTTTTTTTGAGTTGGGCATCAGGTTGGATTTCAAGAAGAACCAATCATTTTGTAGCCCATAGTTCTGGCTAAGTTTGGATAATTTTTTGAATTCTCTATAGGTTGCTAAGCCAGCTCTATTTACTGCAGAGAAAACTATCTACTAATATCTAATTTTAGTTAATATGAATGCTATTTTTCTTAGTTTGAAAAGTGTTATGGAGCTATACTACCTCAGCCCTTGTCATCAAATTTCATTTTTAGGTATACTCATCGACTCAACTAGAGCATCGAGATAAATCTCAGTGGCAAGCATCATCTAATGTCCTGCTCCTTCTACGAGAGAGCTTCTATTTTTATGGCCTCAACTTGGATCCCCTGGTGGAGCTGGGACGAAGCAGACACCCCATTAAACTTTACCTTCGGACATTATCCCCGGCCAGATGCCGAGGACCAGCTTTAGAAAACTTAGTGTTAGGTCTCTTAAATGCTGAATGGTTATAACAGAAATAGAATATGATACAAAAGTTAATGCCACTTGATTGCCCATTACCCACGATGCTTTGTGGATCATGATTTTCTGTAGTAGTTATCGACGATCAAGATAACATAATTTTCTCTCATCTATAAAAAAGGATCATAGAGAATCATCTGGTAATTTTTTTTTGGACTAAAAAAATGCTCATTCTTTCTGATTTTTTTCAAAGCTATAGCTAATTTAAGCATTGAAGGATCCTCCATCGAAGAATCTCTAATGATCGAATTTTTCTTACAGGATTTAGGATCGTCGCTCGGATCAGGACTAACCTCGTCGAAAGCGCGCCTCAACTACTCTACCTTGGTGCAGCAACAAGAATGTACATATCACTATTAAAAATACCATATACAACATGTAAGTCATGTGCCATGGAATCTATATGGCACAAATATAACGTGTGTGCTTATACATATAATCCTTCTATGGTTAAAGATAAAATAAGGAGTAGGATGGTTTCACAGTTGGAAATAATATTTTGGACAAGTGATATGGTTAAATGTTTAGCAAAGTCCATCAAATTAATATTTTTAGATAGCATGGTTATAATTAAGAGTAAGCTGAATTCCGTGGATATAAAAATAATCTAATGTACATGTAGGCACATATAACTTGTGGAACCCCGCATAAAATTTTATCTGACAAAATTTCCATGTAGAAATAACTACCCGTCCACTGCAAGAAGGTGGAATAGAAAACATATAAAGGACTAGTTAGCAATGAATCGATTATCGATTATTTTATTTCTCAGATTCCTTATAGAGTCTGCGAAGGATTCGAAAAATCTATATTTATATGGGAATATCAAAGCTGAATCTAAAATAATCAAATGACTAGTGAGCCAATTTCGTCCTAATTTTCTTTATAGAGTCCGAAGATGTACCTAGAGCCGAACCAACCATAATATGACCAACAGAGACCTAATTAATGTTAATTTTTAGTCACTGCTGGGGATTGTAAACCTCTCGGTTCCAACAAATGATTGGTCCCATGCTTGATTGCCTTAATTTAATATCTAAATTTTTGCACCAACTTCTAATCATTCCACCACAACTTGAGCTTTATATATGTATATATATATATTTCGATATCTTACATCTACCGCACTTACAATCACATTATCGACAGGAAAAGTGGAAATTAAGCAAAAGCAAACCGAGCAAATCTCATGATGAAAGCAAACTCCAGTTGTGCCAATTAAGTGGGATATCTCAAGGCCCCTACCGGAAGTTTAGCTACAGAGAGTGGAAGAGCATCGAGGCTTCCAAAATATACACAGCACGAGCATGGTGAAGCAAACGACATAAGCATCTCAAGTTGGCTTCAAGTTTTGAAACATAGAGTCCCACCTTATAATTGCCTCGGCATCGCTCCCCCAGTAAGCGTCATCATCCCCATTGCTGCTCTCATAGCAGTTCTGAACCATGGGGCTTGCACTGTGGGAGCGAGAAGGAAACCCCGCAAATTTCGCTTCACCATCCGTAATCATCAACCTGTTCTGCTTCACAACCACCACCCTCTTATTCCTCTTCAGCATATTATTACTCCCCCTCCACTGGTCGTCATGCCAACCTTTTGGCACCACCATGACCTCCGAGTTCTTAGGATGAATCAACGTGCCTGCATACTTTGCGAGGGACTTCTTGGTCTTGTTCACCACGGCGACAAGCTTGGCCATCGGGCGAGGAGACTTCTTCTTCTTCTTCTTCTTCTCCTTGTTAACTAGCTTGAGGATCTCCAGCCTGTGCTTGGCTATGGCGATGCCCATGCTCATGAGGAACTCGTGATCCAAGTGGACTATGTCCTCCTCCTCCAGCTCATTGCTGGAGAACACGAGCCCATACTCATAGACGATGGATGGCTCGAGGCTGGATTTGGAGAGCCATGAGTGCCAGTCCATGTCTCTAATTAAGCTCTTGCTTGGGCTGGTTTGGTGATATAATAGGATTTATAGGAAGGGGAGGATGGAGAGGGAGGGGCAAAGGAGGATCTCAATGAAGCTGGTGGGTTCGCTGCACTCATTTCTCTTGGTTTCTTGCGTTTTAGAAAATAGAGAGGTGATGAGAGCGGACCCACCTAGCCTTGCTTTCACGAGAGGCTGCCTTCTTTCTATCTGATGTCTCATGCTATTTGGTACGCTTAAAAATCATGAGCACGGGGAATCTCTTCATGTGGCTCCTTTTTTTTTGTCTTGAAATGAAACGGTAAGCGACGGATTTGTTGTTGGATCTTACGGTGTGAGTCTGTGAGAAGACTGTGAATGCTATTTCCTCTCCTTATCCTTTGGGCCCCTCAGTGACAAGGTCTTTTAGAGGCAAATTAAGGAGCAATGTGACTACTTACCATGTCTTGTAAATGAAGAATCTAGTTTAAATCTGGCCTTCTATCATGTACCTGTGGAATTGGTTTTGATGGAGCTCTACTGAGGTTATCATCAAAAAAAAAAAAAAAAAAAAGAAGAAGAAAGAAGAGATGGGGCTCTAGCAAGGATGTGCCTTCGAGTATATTAATGCACTTCTTTTAATGCATCTGTGGTTTCCTCTCTCTTTTTCTGACCCTTCTCGCGGACCAGGACCAAAGCATGAATATTTTAATAGTTCTACAAGTATTTTAACGCTCAAATTATCTACCATCAGTGCTTTTCCTGAACCTTCTTTTTATGTACTTCAAAGACAAGTCATTTGTATGCATGCAAGTCTTATAACATTCAATTTGATCCGATTAAATTGCATATAGATTCGAGTCTGGACAACTCGATCCCTTGACTTATAGCAACTTCGTAATTGAAACTAGAAGTCTAATAGAATGGAGCTCATTTGCACAAAACATTGGATAGCATGAAATAAAGGAACCTATACTCGCAGATGTTGCTTATTTGGACTCCTTGCACTAATGGAGTGAGAACCAACCAAAGTCTCTGGCTTCTCTCATGATGGCAAGGCAACAAATCACACTCTTGTACACACGCCACGCTTGTCATGGATGGAACGATCACGAGCGTAATTCAAAATAAAATGGTGCCAAAAGACATGGGACAACACTAGAGTAACTTCCAAGCTATAATCACGGCATGGAAAAAGGAGGGACTCTGGGTCTCCTCACCATGTAGAATTCAGTACTGTATCTGTGGGGTTGATGAAAGAGACAAAGGACATAAGAACTGCATTAAAAAAAATTATTATATATATGGGATGTTGATGTAGATTCATCCTAGATTTGTCTGAAAGCAAACTCTTTTTTATATTGCACACCCTCGTGACAAGGTTGGCCATACAATAATCCTTCATGTGATAGCTTTTCTTCTCTTTTAAATATTAGTTGATATCATTCCAACGGGCGTTTGCTATTAAGTGGACCCAGGTCTGTCCCATGGCTGATGTAATTTGGACTCCACACATTCCTGAAGTCAAGATCCGTGGGCTGGGAATTGGTCCCTATTTAAGATCAAAATAGGTTGGTTGTGAATCTTTTCATAGTTGGATCCAGTAGGCTAGGCAATAATTGATTTGGAAATCCAGATGTAGCCCTTTAGAACTACATAATGAGGGACATGATCCGAAAGAATGGGTTCACATCTTAGGACTGCAAACCAATTAACGGTGGAGTTAATTAGAGCTCACCCAAAGGTTTTTTTCCACTTTATGTTCATATTAGGCTCCAAACTTATGGAATTTTGCATATGTTCTATCACAAAAATAAATTTCCTACTAAGTTCATAATTTGCATAAGGTTTGTCATGATCTAGTATTCTTTTTGTCCTATTGCGTGCCTACATTCTTGGCACTTTATAAGCTACGATATTTTGATCCCAATAAGGATCCTAAATTCCTAATAGGATGCTTGGGAGCAGGGAAGAACAATGAGATAAGACCAGCTGGAGTGGCCCGGAAGTAAAAAATATGGGCCTGGGCTTAGAAATTAGCCCTATGGGACTGACCGCCATGTTAAGGCTGAACGAATGTGAGGAAGGAACAGGCTGATATGGCCTGGATCAAAAGGTACCGCACTCAGACATCTTTTCAATACGGACTAGGGGTGGCAATTAGATCGGATCAGATTAATATAGATTGGGTTACAAAATTATTAATTTAAATTCGATCTATTTATTAAATAGATCAAAAATTTAAATCTGAACTCAATTTTTTTATTAAATAGATAATCCGATCCAACCCACTTAATCTATTTATTAAATAAGTTTAGTATGTTAAACAGATTAAATAGGTCAGAAATAGATTAATCAAAATTTAAATAGATTAAATAAATTTTAAATAGATTAAACATGTTAAATGGGTTAAACAAGTTATCTGACTCGATTCAATCTAAATATTAAATGAATTAAACGAGTCCGATATCTAAAACCCATATTCGACCTCATTATTAAATAGGTCAAATGGATCGACCTGTTGATGACTCAAACTCGTTTAGCCTAAACTCAAACATATTTATGATGGATCAAACATGGGTCAGATTGATGGGTTGGACCATATTTTGCCAGTCCTAACACAGACGGAGATAGAAATCCAAACAAACTTTAGACCTTGCATATAACTTGTCAAGGAAGCTTCCTTAATTTATATTATGGAAGGACAATACCTTTATTTTGACATTAGTTGAGTCAAAAAAGACTCTAGTTTACATGGGTTCGGAGCTTTCTCTCTCTAGTGAGACGTCTTTTATATAGGATAAATCGTGAGGTCCATATCGCATCTTAACATGCTAGAGGCTAAAAAAGACAATATCGAGCATAAAGGAGTTGGAATTCTTATTAAAAATTTAGAGTCACAAAATTATGAGAATGTGATATGCAAAGGAGTCAAATGTATCGCATGGATGTAGACACCGCCAATTACAATTTAGTATGAGGGATTTTTTTTCTATGTCGGATAGGGTTGAAAGTGGGCTCAGGCCAACCTGAGATCCATTGGGCTGGGCTGGCTTCGGATCGGGCTTAGGGCTCAGCTCGAAGCCATTCAAGCCAGATTTGAGCCTAGAAATAGAGCCCATTTTTCTTTCGGGCCAGGCTCAAGCAAATTTTTGGTCCAGCCCCGGCCTGGCTTGAGCCCGAGATCGAAATTGAGCTTGAAATTTTCAGCTCGAACTCGAAGTTTAGTCTGAATTTAGCCCAACCCATTTTTCTTTAATTTAAGACTTAAAACTGTTAACTTAAGGTCTTAAATTGATTTAGCTAACAAATGCAATGCTCTAAGCTTGCATAGAGCCAGCAAATATGGAGCGGAATATAAAAAATTAAGTAATTTAGATACGTAATTGCTATAGATTATGATAGCAAATAATGAATAGAGAATTTTTTTTTTCTTTTTAATAAGTGAAAGAAATGGAGCCAACCCAATATTTGGCCTAAATAATAAATTCGAGCTGGCCCGATTGGATTTAGACCGGACTCAGACTTGGACCCGAGCCAAGCTCGAGCTTTAAAATTTATAAAATTTTCGAACCTAAATCCAATCCAAAGTCTGAATAATAAATTCGGATCGAGCTCGGACAGGTGCCAGGCCCGACCCAGCATGGCTCCTTTCCGGCCCCAGTGCCGGAGCACATCAGGTGGTGTGCACTTCTCCTGTTTATTTCCAGCAATGATGCCTTTTTCTTCCGTAAATCTTCGATTGCTATTTTTGGAATGGAGCATGCATGACTTCTAAAACGCCAACGTATTCATTCCCTCAACCCTCGGGGCTGTCAGCTGTGTTATGTTTGTTCAACATGATCGTGTCAGTGATTTTTTAAGTTAACATTTTTTTGAAAGAAATTGGTTAAGAAAGTCTGGTTGCAATTATTAGTTTCCCATTTGTGGCACGACGATTGCTCATATCGATTAGTAGTTCCCAAAAAAAAAAAAAAAAAAAAAAAGATTTAAACAGTATTTGCATCTTGGATTCTTCCTGTAAATCCTGGTTTCTTTGCATAACAAAGTATTAACCGGTACTCCTGGAGGATGGTAGTAGATTCATCCTCCTAGGTTAAGCCTGAACCGTGCAACCTTTTCGTGTCATAAGCAAAGGTTACCACTGAATTCTAGCCATGCAAGCAAATGAAATTCTGAACATGATGTCGATATCTGAGTATTAAAATTCTACAACATTCTCCACCAGGCTTGCAAAAAGTTACATGAAATGGAACAATTAGGGAAGAGATGTGATAAAAGTTCCACCAACTGATATGCCAGCGACCATGCAAAACGGGAATCAGGAAACCCACAGATTTTATCTCTGGCATTGAAATCATTTATTCATGAAATTTCCCCCAAGGATGATCATCAAATGTCATTCTAAATGAATATTTACATACATACATGCATGCTAGCTGATGACAGCGTATCCGAAAATGCTTGCTACAGACAAAGCTCAAGCAACAACCAAAGAAGGGCAAAATTGAGGGAAGAGAGGTTGGGAGGCAAACTTAAATGGATGTATGCATTCTCTGCCAAGCCACACCAAGATATTACATGTCATCATGGCATCCACCGACCAACTGAAAATTAATTTGGAGCAACGTTGTCAGCATTGAGAATAAGAAGAGTGACGAATCAAAATATGGGATCAATATTGGAAACAAGTTATATCCAATAAAAGCAGCAATACAAATCACCTTTCATCGTAAAATCCTGTATCATGGAGGGTGGAGGATTTCAGCTCTCTTAACAAGATCACCTATCACCGCAGCTATTTTTTTGGGGGGTACATTGATAATTTCAATTTAACATTCTTTTTGCCCTTTTACCTCTTTTCCCTCGTACCAGTGCCAATGAGAGGGGGCCAACCAGCTCAGATACAACTGGTTAGCTGATCTACCATTCTGTCTAGCAATTCAAAGCATAACATACCTCCTAAAATAAGCTACTTAGATCCATGGAAAAACACAAATTTTTAAGTGCATTATATCTCACGGGTCCTGATGAATTAGTTGGCTGATCAATGAAATCAATGATGAGACGGGGAGTTCACATCCAACAACACATGATGGTTCTGCGCTTTCCACCGACATGCAAGCTCTACTCTTCCAAATAATAATGACATTCTCTCCCCATAATCCATGATTGTTGCGATGATTTTCATGAGAAACATATGAAGCTTTTGCATTAATAAGTTGTATAAAAGTTCATGGTTGGATCTAAAGCATGCACTAAACAACAGCTACAATGCTGAGTTTGGCTCAAGAAAATAGCTTACAACAGAATTTTCTGCAAAAAAAAGAGAGCTCAAAAAACAAGAAAGAGATAAACTCAACAAAGACTGAACGATGCAATCAGGTGAGAGATATGGAAAGTTCTTATTCAGTAAAAGCATTTGTATCAATACAATACAAAAAAAAAAAAAAAAAAAAGAGTTACAGAAGCCTGTGACTTACTGTGATGACCAAGATGCAGAAGAATATAATGCTTAATCAATAGATCAGTGTCTCGATTCCTCCATTGGACGTGCACATGCCCCAATCCACTCTAGAAGCATGTCTGCTTAACAACAGGGCAACACCACTTTCAGCTGCTGCTCCAAATCTTCAGTGATGAATATTGAACTCAAGAACATCAAAACAAGTTTCGAATGCGTATGAATTCATCAGTTTGAAAGGTAATATCTCCTAAATTTAATACTGCATGTCTCTTCAAGCTATTCCCTTACATCCAAGTCAATGGTAGCTGTCATACTTTGCCTCTCATGGTAGATGCATGAAGAAACACCACTCGTAGTAATTAGTATATCATGTTCAGAAATAATAATCAAAATTGTTGTTTCAACTACTTAAGGACCAGAAAAAAAATGGTCACTAGTCGCAGCACATCCAAACAAATTGAACAAATTTCCATATCATGTACCTCCTTGTAAAGCCAAATCATATATATGTAGACTATTCCGATCTGCTTCTAAGGCTATAGATATTGCCAATTACTCCAACAATGCTAAAAACTACAGCCAAAACTAACATCATCCATGACAAGAACTTTTCTCCCAGTCTCAAATTCTTCCCTTGCTTACCTAATCTCAAAGCAATAAGAGAAGGGAATATAAACCCCAGCGAAAGCCCGGTAGTTGCGCCTGTAAACTTGAAAGCCACCCAGATATTGGGTATAGTGGTAGAACCAAGATATATAATCCCCAACAACACTGCAGTCAAAGCCAGCATCTTCTTCCTGCTTTCGGTAGCCGATCCCGAGAAGACCAATGCATCCACTGTTTGCCTCAGAGAAAAATGAATGACAGGGAAGACAAGCACCAGGTGAAGAACATACCCAATCCTCACCACAAAGTTCAGAACTGAACTGAACTTAATCCCGAGATCCTTGTCGAAATTCGTCAGCACATCCGATTCGGTATCATCTCCGAACAAGAGATAGCCTGAAATGGCTGTCGAAGCATAGACAGCAACACACAAAACCATAGTGATTCTCCCCACCCTATTCATCTTGTGAGGTGTCCTCCCCTTGAGCTCGTTGTAGATGGGCTGCACATTGAAGTGGCAAGCGTAGGCATTTGTCATGATCGGAATTACCACCAGCAAGTCCAAAATCGCAGCTTTCGACCCGAGATCCGGCCCCATCCTCGGCGTCCTGATACGGCCTTCAGCGAGCTTCACAATGGCAATTATACACGATACGGCGACAAAGACGACGGCGAGAGCAACAGAGGCGGCCGAGGTCAAGCTCAAAGAATCAATCTTCTCAAGAGCACAGAGAGGAGCTAAAAAGATTACCAACACTACAAGGATCACGAGCTTCCGGTGATCCCAGGGTCCATTCCCAAGAAATTGGTCGAAGACGCCGACATGGTCGGAGGAGCCCGACATCACATCCCCTATGATGATCAGATAGACGACAAGAATCCCGGCATTGTTGACAATTATGCAGATCTCGGAGGCAATCCGGGAGGGGCGGCCGAGGGCAGCTTGGACGGCTTCGCCATAGGAGGCGGCCTTGCAGTAGGCCGAGAAGCGGACGAGAAGCTCGATGCTGATCTCTGACAGGATCCCCATCAAGATTATGGAAGCAAAGCCGACCGCCACGCCGAGGACCTTCATGGTGGCCGGGAGGGCCATGATCCCGGCGCCGATGATCGACGTGGCGAGATTGAAGACAGCGCTGGGGATGCCGGACCCGGCGGACGCAGCGCCGGAGCCGGTGTCGACGATGAGGGGGAGGTCGTCGAATTCGTCGAAGTCATCGACGTCTTCTTCTTCGTTGAAGAACTCTTCGGGGGGAATCTTTTCGGTGGTCAGGGTTTGGTGGGCGATTGGATTGGGGGATTGGAGTTCGATGGTGGAAGAAGCGATGGGGAGGGGGGAGTAATTGGAAGCCATAGGTCAGGGGATCATGAGGGGACGACGCATTGGACTGTTGGGGAATAAATTTAGATGAAAGGCTGTTGGGATTTGGGGAAGGCGAAGGCGAGGTGGAATTACCAAAAATGGGAGCTTTTTTTTTTTTTTTTTGGCTGCAGATCTTGGTCCGTTCTGGTGGTTTTGCTGGGAAATTTGGATCGATGAACAAAGACTCGGGAGAAAGATAGAAAAATCCAAAAATATACTTTTCTGCTTCGATTTTCTTCCCCTCTTTTCGTTGGACGGATTTTTTTGGGGGAAGGGGAAGGCGAAGACATTGGGGGAGAAGATTTTTAATTGGTAGAATACTAGAAAGCTTTGCCCGTACACTTACCGCCGCGTGGAAGGGGTAAATCAGTAAATCCATTGGTTAGCAGGCTAACCGGTAAACAACGCAGCTAAATTGTTTTAAAAAAATATATAATAATATAGTTAAATATATGCTACCATAAAATAAATAAATAAATAATAATTATTGGAGATAAATTTTGCTTTCGTCAAAGTTCAATATGATGCTTAGTATAATGAAACTGATAATCACGGAAGAGTTTCGATCGAAAATTCTTCTTCCAGCGGCTGAATCTTTTTCAGACTCCTTCAGCAGCCAAACTCCTTCAGTGGCCGAACTTTTTCTGAACTCCTCCAGTGGTCGAACTCCTCCCAAATTCTTTCAGCGGTCGAACTTTTTTCAAACTTTTTCTTCAACTGAACTTCTCCTAGACTTCTTCTTCAGTCGAACTTCTCTATCAGTCGAACTCCTTTCAGACTTCTCCATTAGTCGAACTCCAACCGAATTCCTCCAACGAATTACTTTCAGATTTCAACTAACATTTCTTCCGGATGATCCCCTCTAGTCGTATTTTCTTTCTGAACTCCTGTGGAATTGATGTATGTCAAAGCTCTTCACCAACCAACACCTGCTTTCTCCGAACTTTGACTATTAAATCTCGACGAATGGGCATATCACGATAATGGACACCTCTCTCCATAACAAACTCCACGTGGTTCCGAGTGGCCCACTACCAGACGGTTACGGCTGTCATTATCAGTCTGCTATAGATGGCGCTTCTCTCCATAACAAACCCCGTATGGCCCCGAGCGGTCCACTATCGGATGGCTATGGTTATTATTATCAGTCTGCTACAGGCAGCATCTCTCTCTGTAACAAACCCCACGTGGGCTCGAGCGGCCCACTACCATATGGCTACGGCTATCACTATCAGTCTACTATAGGCTCCGTTTATAAAAAGAGACCCTCTAGATATGTTTTCTCTAAGCTCTCTTTTTCTTTCCAAAATTATGCTGAATTCTTTCCTGAGCACTCCACTTTTGTTGGCCAGAAGAGCTGACTTGATCGTCGGAGGGTTCTGCCGGAGTCACTACCATCGACTCCGGATGAAACTTTATTTTGTAGGTCACCGACAGCGACCTCTTCTTCCTCAACTCCAACTCGATCCAATGTCAATCAGATTCTACACCAACAGGATTGGCGCTAGAAGGAGGATCCCTCTATTTCTGAGGTACCCTTATTCTTAAAGAAGTGCTTAGTCGACCCTATGGATCTTCTTCTTCAAGGTTCATTTCCATCCTCTCCTTCAATCCCAAGAAATGCCTCCAAAGAAGGCGACTTTATGGAGATCTACCGCTTCAGCTGCCAGATCTGAGCTAGATCCATCCATTCCTGCTCCATCGTTGGTGCTTCAACCTTCTTCTCCACCGACGATCGCTGTAGATTTGGAGCAGTTTAACCTACTGATGTAGCGGGTTTAGGACCTCATCGAAATGGTGCAGGCCATGCGACAGCCTTCGATGGCGATTCTATCAGAAAACTCACCATTGGGATGTTAGAAATCGATCCCAAGGAGGAGCACTTGGGCTAGCATACCCATCGCCCCTAGAAAAGAAAAAAAGAGAGCAAAGGATCCTTGTTCAGATCATGATTCTTCTCTGAAAGAGACCTTCCCCATCAACAGTCGGAAGCCTTCCAAGATCTACGATCGAGATGACATCCTTGATTAGAAATTATGGGAGATGGATCGATGGATTGAGGAACTCCACCACATCGTCCCGGCTCACCATGACGATGTCTGCACCGATCCTCCTTTCTCTCTTCGAATTATACAAGAGTCCGTTCCACCAAACTTTAAGCTCCCTTAATTTGAAAGCTATGACAGAACCTCTGATCCGGTCGATCAGTTGAAAGCCTTCCGGATCATAATGTTGCTCCATGGTGCACTAGACGCCATCTTATGCCGAGCTTTTCCATCTAACTTAAAAAAAGCAGCAAGAAATTGGTACTCAGCACTTAAGCCAGGTACCATCTTTTTCTTCAATTAAATAGGCCATCAGTTTGCGGCTCACTTCATCAGTAGCCGACATCCACATCGAGGTTTGCATTCTCTGATGAATATCAAGCAGAAGAAGGGGGAATCTATCTGGGCTTATGTCACCTGATTTAATACTGCTGCATTGGAGATCCAGAACCTGGACTAGTCTGTTGCAATGGCCGCACTCAAGGATGGCCTTCAGAAGAATGATTTGATATTCTTCCTGAAGAAGAAGTACCCTAGAGATTTTACCGATCTGCTAGCTCGGGCTGAAGGATATGCCCGAGCGAAAGAAGCCTTCAAGTTGAAGGACGAGGAGGCCGCAGGAGAGTGGCAAGCGGGCGAATCTAATAAACCTACAGCTGATGGAGGGTTGAATGAAGTTCGACCGTGCTCACGGACTCCCTCCAAGCATAAGCAAGCCCAAACTCTTTCTCGAGCTCGTCGTCAAAGAAGCTTCGAAGAAGGGCACGAAGAAGTTCTCCCCCCAGAAGGTTTCACAACTACGCCTCCCTCGATGCTCCAAAAATGCAAGTATTGATGGAGATCAAGGAGCAACTATCGAAGCCTGAAAGGATGCGCACTCATCCTGATAAGCACAATCCTAGCAAATATTGTCTCTACCATCAAGACTATGGTTACGATACTGAAGAATGCATTTAGCTCTAAGTCGAGATCGAGGAGCTTATCAGGAGAGATCGATTGGGTCGATTCCTCAGACACTGGCCTGAAGCAAGAGAAGATCGACTGAGGGCACTGCCACAGCCAGAACTACCAAGGAGGAAGGAACAACAAGAAGATTGGCCGCCTCTCGACATCATTAACACTATCTCTAGAAGACTTAGTGTTTCGGTGAGCCGCCATCTCTCAGCCTCAGAGCTAGGGAAAGCTTGCCCCAAATTAGGAAGGTCCATATGAAATAGAGGAGGTTGTCCGATCCGAAGCTTATCATCCGAAGGAGCTTGGAGGAACAACGCTCCCACGACCTTAAAATTTAGAAAATCTGAAAATGAAAGAAATAATCAAAAGTGGCCATGTTAGAAATAGGAGGAGAACCTCGCCGTAACATGAGCAAGTCGAAGACCTCCGATTATTTAAGATAGGAGGAGGAGAGAGGCCCATTCAATAGTCCATCTGTGCCTCTAGTGCCATGTTAGGAATAGGAGGAGAATCTCGTTCTAACATGAGTAAGTCAAAGACCTTCGGTTATTTAAGACAGAATGAGGGGAGAGGCCCATTCAATGGTCCATCTGTGCTCCTAGTGCCATGTTAGGAACAGAAAGAGAACCTCGTCCTAACATGAACAAGTCGAAGACCTCCGATTATTTAAGATAGGAGGAGGAGAGAGGTCCATTCAACGGTCCATCTGTATCCCTAGTACCATGTTAGGAGCAGGAGGAGAATCTTGTGCTAACATGAGCAAGTCGAAGATCTTCGATTTATTAAGACAGGAGGAAGAGAGAGGCCTATTCAATAGCCCATTTGTGTCCTTAACTAGTATCATGTTAGGAACAGAAGGAGAACCTCATCCTAACATGAGCAAGTCGAAGACCTCCGATTATTTAAGACAAGAGGAGGAGAGAGTCCATTCAACGGCCCATTTGTGCCCCTAATGCCATGTTAGAAATAGGAGAAAAAAACTTTGTCCTAATATGAGTAAGTCAAAGACCTTCAATTATTTAAGATAGAAGGAGGGGAGAGGTCCATTCAACGGCCCATCTGTGCTCCTAGTGCCATGTTAGGAACAAAAGAAGAACCTCGTCCTAATATGAGCAAGTTGAAGACCTCCGATTATTTAAGACAGGAGAAGAAGAGAAGGCCCATTCAATGGCCCATTTATGCTCCTAACTAATGCCATGTTAGAAATAGAAAGAGAACCTCGTCCTAACATGAGTAAGTCGAAGACCTTCGATTATTTAAGATAGGGGAAAGAGGCCCATTCAATGATCCATTTGTGCCCCTAATGCTATGTTAGAAATAGAAGGAGAACCTCATCCTAACATGAGCAAGTCGAAGACCTCTGATTATTTAAGATAGAAGAAGGGAAAGAGGCCCATTCAATGACCCATTTGTGCCCTAATTGCCATGATAGGGATAGGAGGAGAACCTCATTCTAACATGAGCAAGTTGAAGACCTTCGGTTATTTAAGATAGGAGGAGGAGAGAGGCTCATTCAATGGCCCATTTGCGCTCCTATTGTCAGGAGGATAACCTTGCCCTAACATGAGCAAGTCGAAAACCTCGTTCATTTTAGACGAGATGAGAAGAAAGGCCCCGACAATGGCCCTAATGTGCCCCTACAGTTCGTTAGGAATAAGAGGAGAATCTCGTCCTAACGTGAGCAAAGTCGAAGGTCTCATTCAATTTAGATGAGATGAGGGGAGAGGCTATGACAACGATCCTAATACACCTCTACAGCCTGTTAGGAACAGAAGGAGAATCTCGTCCTAATGCATGAGCAAAGTCGAAGGTCTCGTTCATTTTAGACGAGATGAGGGGAGAGGCCCTGATAATGGCTCTTATGTGCTCCCCACAGTCCATTACAAATAGGAGGAGAAATCCTCATCCTAATGCATGAACAAAGTCGAAGGTCTCATTCATTTTAGACGAGGTGAGAAGAGAGGTTCCGATAATGATCCTAATGTACCTTTATAGTCCGTTAGGAATGAAAGAAGAATCTCGTCCTAACATGAATAAAGTCGAACGTCTCGTTTCATTTTAGACGAGGTGAGAAGAGAGGCCTCGATAACGGTCCTTATGTGCCCCTACAGCCTCGTTAGGAACAGGAGGAGAACCTCATCCTAATGCATGAGCAAAGTCGAAGGCCTTGTTCATTTTAGATGAGATGGAGGGGAGAGGCCCTAACAACGGTCCCTAATGTGCCCCACAGCCCATTAGGAACAGGAGGAGAACCTCATCCTAACATGAGCAAAGTCGAAGTCCTCATTCATTTTAGATGAGATGAGGGGAGAGGCCCTAACAATGGCTCTAATGTATCCCTACAACCCATTAGGAACAGGAGAAGAACCTCGTCCTAACGTGAACAAAGTCAAAGGCCTCGTTCATTCAGACGAGATGAGAAGAGAGGTCCCGATAACGGTCCTAATGTGTCCCTACAGTCCATTAGGAATAGGAGGAGAACTTTATCCTAACGTGAACAAAGTTGATGACCTCGTTCATTTTAGATGAGATGAGAAGAAAGGTCCCAACAATGACCCTAATGTGCCCCTACAGTCCATTAGGAATAGGAGGGGAACCTCATCCTAACGTGAGCAAAGTCGAAGGTCTCGTTCATTTTAGACGAGGTGAGAGGAGAAGCGCCGACAATGGCCCTAATGTATCCCTACAACCTATTAGAAATGGAAGGAGAACCTCATCCTAACATGAGCGAAAGTAAGAACCTCATAGACCAAAGATGTGGAGAAGGAAGAAGCTTGGTGGAGAATCCTAACACGTATTTTTTCACGACAACCTGACTATGTCAAATGCGAAAGGTAGAACCTTATCCTAGTTTGTAAGAGAGATTTTAATTCGACGTCCACAACAAGCCTGACGTCCATAACGAGCTCGACGTCCGCAACAAGCAAGAAGCATGGGAACCCGGGATCGGACTTCGACCATCATCTTTTTTACTTCCTTCAAATTTTGAATCCAGGATCAGAATTCTCTTCCGAGCTTCAACTTCAATAAGAGATGAAATCTTCTTCAACCTCGGCTGAAGATGAGATCTCCCCCGAGCTTCAACTTCAATAGGAGATAAGATCTTCTTCAACCTCGATTGGAGATAAGATCTTCTCCGATCTTCAACTTTAATAGGAGATAAGATCTCTTCAATCTCGACTGGAGATAAGATCTCTTCAATCTTGGTTGGAGATAAGATCTCTTCCGAGCTTCAACCTCAGTTGGACAAAAGATCTCTCCCGAGCTTCACCTTCGAAAGAAGATAAGATCTCTCTCAACCTTCATGGAAAATAAGATCTCTTTCGAGCTTCAACTTCAATCAAAGATAAGATCTCCTTCGAGCTTCAACCTCAACAAATGTAGAGCTGAAAAAAAAACTTCGACGGTCATCTTTTTTGTACTCCCTTTCTTCGAATTTCGAACTTAGGAGTGAACTAGTGTTGGAGATAAACTCTACTCCCATCGAAGTCCAGTCTAATGCTTAGCCTAATATAATTGGTAATCATGGAAGAGCTTCGATCGAAAATTCTTCCTCCAGCGGTCGAATCTCTCCCGAACTTCTTCAGCAGCCAGACTCCTCTAGCAACCGAACCTCTTTCGAACTTCTTCAGCAGTCGAACTTCTCCAACGACCGAACCCCTCCCGGACTCTTTAATAGCCAAACTCCTCCAGTGACCGAACCCCTTCCAAACTCCTTCAGTGGTCAAACTCCTCCAATGGTCGAATCCCTTTCGAATTTCTTCAGTGTTCGAACTCCTTTCAGACTTCTTCTTCAATTGAACTTCTCTCAGACTTCTTCTTCAATCGAACTTCTCCATCAGTCGGACTCCTTCTGAACTTCTTTATCAATCGAGCTCCATCCGGATTCCTTCAGTAGATTACTTTTAGATTTTAACTAGCATTCCTCCAAGATGATCCCCTCTAGCCGTATTCCTTTTAGGAGTCTGAATTTTTCTAGAATTGATGTATGTCAAAGCTCTTTACCAACCAATGCCTGCTTCCTCCAAACTTCAACTATTAAATCTCGACGAACGGGCACATCACGACAACGGACACCTCTCTCTGTAACAAACTTCACGTAGCTCTGAGCGACCCACTATCGGATGGTTACGACTGTCACTATCAGTCTGCTATAGATGATGCCTCTCTCCATAATAAATCCTGCATGACCCTGAGTGGCCTACTATCGGATGGCTATGGCTATCACTATCAGCCTGCTATAGGCGGTGCCTCTCTCCGTAACAAATTTTACGTGACTTCGAGTGGCCCACTATTGGATGGCTATAGCTATCACTATTTACTACAGGCTCCATCTATAAAAAGAAATCCTCCAGATATATTTTTTTAAAGTTTTCTTCTTCTTTCCAAAATTTTGCTGAATTCTTTCTTGAGCACTCCACTTCTGTTGGTCAGAAGAGCTGACTTGATCATCGAAAGATCCTACCGAAGCCACCACCATCGACTTTGGATAAAATTTTATTTTGCAGATCACCGACGGTGACTTCTTCTTCCTCAACGCCAGCTCGATCCGACGTTAATCAGATTCTGCATCAACAATAATGATTTTTGTAATCATTATAATAGATCATATGGTAGAAATTATAAAGAACCACTGCCACAGGTTCGATTCATAATAGTAGTTTACACTAACGGCTGCTATAGGTTCGATCTATGACAATGATTTATCTAATCATTGCTATAGGTCGATCTATGACAGTGGTTACATGTAAGCACCGCCATTAATCAAATCTATAACAATGGTTTAACATAACTGCTGTAATAGATGTGACCTATGGCAGCGGTTCTATGTAACCACTACTGTAGGCTCAACATATTGTAGTGGTTGGACATAACTGTCATATCTTTTTTTCATATTTTTACTTTAAATATTACATAATTTTAAAATTTAATACTTATCTTCATCGTTCATTATCTAAATAATTATCATTAGAGTATCGTTATAAAAGGCCACCTCGATCCGATGGCCCTAATTTTATTGATCAAAAAAATTTGATTTCGACGATCATGAATGATGACGTGATGATCTGATAGATGGAGACCATCGATGGGTTCAAAAATCTACAACGATGATTTTGATGATGTTTATAGTATATTGTTAAGAGATTTTTGTACCAGTCGAAGACATGACAACTGAATTGAAGGTCATTGAAGACTGAGGTCGAGGTCCTATTTCTAATCAAGCTTGAAGTTATCAAAAGATAGAAGCCAAGATCTTCAAAAGGTTAAATTGAAGGTCATTGAAGACTGAGATCGAGGTCCTATTTCAGGCTGAACTTGAAGTCATTAAAAGATAAAAGCCAAGATCATAAAATAGGTTGAATTGAAGGTTATCGAAGGCTGAGGTCGAGGTCCTATTTCAGTCCGAGCTTGAAATTATCAAAAGATGGAAACTAAGATCTTTAGAAGGTTGAATTGAAGTTCATTGAAGGCTAAGACCGAGGTCCTATCTCAGGCCGAACTTGAAGTCATCAAAAGATGGAAGCCAAGATCTTTAGAAGGCTGAATTGAGGGTCATTGAAGGTTGAGGCCGAGGTCGAGATCCTATCTCAGGTCGAGCTTAAGTTATCAAAAAGATGGAAGTCAAGGTATCTTCAGAAGGCTGAATTGAAGGTCATTGAAGGCTGAGGTCGAGGTGCTATTTCAAGCCGAGCTTGAAGTTATCGAAAGGTGGAAGCCAAAGTCTTCTAAAGGTTGAATTGAAGGTCATGAGAAGGCTGAGACTGAGGTTCTAATTTAGGTCGAACTTAAAAAGACTGAAATCCTAATTGAAGATGTTTCAAAGGCTGAAGTCTCCACTTTTAACTCTAGATTGTCAACTCACATAATTAAGAGATGGTTCCCCCATCCCCCATGCCATGAAGGGATAATACCTGATAGATTCCTAGGAATATTCTAATGGACAAATAAAATATCTCTAACAACTCATTGCTCTCTCACGACTAACAACCCACGAGCCATCCTAACAAACTTCAGATCCTTCTATAAAAGAAAAAAAAGAGGGACCCCAAGGTACACAGATTCTTCTCTCCTAAATGCTCATCTTCTTCCTTCTATTGAATGAAAAACTAACTTAAGTATTGGAGGATCCCTACCGGAAGCCAACTCCGATCGAGAACTTCTCTTGTAGGTACGATCGCTCCCATCCCATCATCATCGACTTGCTGCTATCATGCAACTTCAGTCAATCCGATCTCGAGATGAATTTTTATGTCAATAGATGATGCTAGAGGAAGAAACTTTGAGCCCATTTATGGAAAGAAATGAGCGTTCAATGAGAAGAGCCTCATCACGTTACTCCGATGCCGATGAGATTCAGTATCCATCCTCAAACGGTCCCTTTCAGGCTCAAACTAGGGGGCTTTAAATGAGGAAAATATTTCAATCAAGTAAGGAGACGATGACAAGGATGATCTGAACCAACAAAGAGCCATAAGATTCAGATAACAAATATAATTATATAAATTTTTTAGTTATATTATATTCTTAATTTTTCATCCATTCTCTTGAGTTCTAGATAGAATCAAATATTAGAAAGAAGAACTTCATTTGCACTCTACTTTGTTGGACAAAATCCAATTTAGGAACTTCATAAATAGGAGCAAATTTGATGCCCAGGAAAGATTTTTCATCAATAGTGTCCCGTGCAATGGGGGTTCAATTCCCTTGATTCAAAAAAAAAGAAGAGAGAGAAGAGAGTTTTAGATTTCTATTTCAAATAATAATTTTAAAAATCAAAAAATTAGTTTTTCATTTCCCAAAAAATAAAAAAATATTTTCCAACTCTTTGTTCAAAAAAAAGAAAAGAAAAAAGAAAAAAAGAAGGGAGGTTTTTTAGTTTTCTCTTCAAAAAAAAACAAATAAAAAAGCAAAAAATAGATAAAAGAAGAAATGAAGGGAGGGTCAATGGCCTCTCCCATGCCCGTCGCGCATCCGACCAACCTCCCCTGCACCCATCATAGCCGTCCAGCCGACCTCCTCCAAGCTCGCACGATCGGATGCGTCGCTCCAGCCTCCTCCAAACCCATCGCATCCCTCCAATCTCCTTCGAACTCGCCGCATCATTCTGGCCTCCTCCAAACCTGCAGGACCCCTCCGGCCTCCTCCGAACTCGTGGCGCCCCTCCGGCCTCCTCCGAGCCCGTGGGGCCCCTCCAAACTTCTCAAAACCCATGGGACCCCTCTGGCCTCCTTCGAACTTGCCGCGTCCCTCTAGCCTCCTCCGAACTCGCGGTGCTTCTTCGGTCCCCTCCAAACTCGTGGGACCCCTCAAGTCTCCTCCTAACTTGCCATGTCCCTCTGGCCTCCTCCGAACTCATGGCGCCCTTCCGACCTCCCTCAAACTCGTGGCACCTCTCCGACCTCCTCCAAACCCATGGGGCTCCTCTGGTCTCCTCCAAACCCATGGGGACCCTCTGGTCTCCTCCAAACTCGTGGTGTCCCTCCGGTCTTTTCGCTCCTAGGCGAAACTCGAGTGCGTTCGATCTTCTTGCTCTTAGGCAGAACTCGAGCGAGCCCCATTTGATCTCCTCTCTCATTCACGTCCATCGCACCTTTGGTCGATCTCCCCTTTGCCCACAGATCTTCTCTCTCACTCGTAGATCTCCTCTCTCGTCCACACCCATTGCACCTCCAGCCGATCTCCCCTCCACCTGCAGATCTCCTCTCCCGCTCGTATATCTCCTCTCTCGCCCGCGCCCATTGCACCTCTGACCGATCTTCTCTCCTACACCCCTGGATGCTGTTGGTCTCACCTGTTTGATGCCACTCTGGTTGATCTCGTCCATTC